>VMBQ01000937.1:0-113369 GCA_007657795.1 Dreissena rostriformis | reverse complement strand
TGGTGGTTGCGGTTGTGTTGGTGGTGGTGGTTGAGCTGGTGGTGTTGTCGGGGGTGGTGGTGGTGGTGGTTGTTGGTGGTGGTGGTGAGGGTGGTGGTGGTGTTTATTTGCCGGAAATGCTGAAAGTTCCCAGTAAAGATGTAAATAATATTATGTTGTTACATACGTCAGTTTACATTTTTGTAATCACACAATATACGTGAGCAAATGGTTCAGTTTCCTACAACACTCGATAAAAACTCGAATTCGCTTAAGATTTAAGGTTAAAGGGTATTCTTTAGAAACGAAACTTTGGAAGTGATGCGCGTGTCTTTCTGTGACATTCGAAACACAGCGACACATAAGCTTTATTAATTGTGTAATGTACATCAAGTCTTAATAAATAATATCGAATTGTGAGGTTTTTCCTTGTGTAAACACAACATCGGTTTCGGGTTCCGATGCTGAGGAATTTAAGAACGAGGGAATATGCATGAGTGGTTTAACATCAGAACAAAAAATACTTTAATTTATCAACAGGTAAACAAAAATACAAGAACGATCATTTTGGTTCCAAAAATTCATGGCTATATTATTATGTCACACAATTCTAGACACTAATTTTTGTTAAAGTTTCGGAACTTCTTTTTCGAATTGTTTTCGGTACTCAAACAACGAGTTGTGTCATGAAAAGTTCCAAATTCATTGTAATCAACTAGCCTTTGACCGTAAGAAATACATATAAACATACATATACATCGCTACGATAATATGTACAAAGTATAAAGACAAAGAAATTTAGTCAGAATAACATCCTTTGTAAATGAAGTCTTTTTATACTACGACGCTATTTTTCGCGGAGATTCACTGTTTGTGCGATAAATCTAGATACACGGTTTATTGCCGAATTATTGTAAAATGACAAAATGCTTTTTAACTAAATAATGTGAACTAACAAAGTTATATTCTGATTCCACGGTATTTAAGTCATCGTTTGCATGAACGATCAACTCGAGAAGCGTTATTACATGAGCCGCGCTGTGGGAAAACGGGGCTTAATGCAGTCCACTCAGGCTAATTAGTGACGACACTGGATTTTCATTTAAACAAAAATTTCATAAAAGCCGAAAGTTAAGCCTGTGCGAACATCACAGGCGAATCTGGGACGACACTTTACGCAAAAGCATTAAGACCAATTTTCCCAGTACAAGGCGCATATATACTTCGCTATACTTTTAAGCTTTGGGAACATAATCTTAATTTTGATAATTTGATCTTCTCATTTTTATTCGGCACGATATCTACATACATGTAGTTTTCAAATTTAAATTCATATTTAAACCAATTTATAATAATCTAACTCTGGCTAACTGTTTAATGTTTCAAACCATTGTTAATCATACAGATCCTTAAATCTTTGCACTATTATAGAACGGTTATCATTCACAGAATAAATGTAAAAAAACTACATCACAATAACTTAAACAAACTAAAGTGTTATTTTTTTTTAAACAAACATTAAGCGGTAAAACAATTGTTTCTACCATCAACTTCGACATTGAACTTATTACACTGTTCAATAAAAATATTACACTTAGGCGAATAAGGTTTTCATCTAATACATATGAATGGGAAGTTTGAGGACGAACACATAACAGAACATAACACGTGTTTTATGATTGACTTGCACAATGTTAATTATCAGTATAACAAAACAAAAATAATCATGATTAAGATTCAGGGCACGTTTATGAACCATATAAGTTTAGTGCATACAGTATAAATTGCAGTACATACGGTATACCGGGTCTTAATTATAATACATATTACATGTGACTATTAAATACATATAAATTGTGTTAGTTCAGAATTGTTAAGTATGTGTCTTTGTTTAACGAGGATGAACTTACATTTATTTATGCACAGTATCTGTTTAAAAAAAATAAAATGCGATCTGTCAATGTCACTTGCCTTATGAGCACCCCACATTTCAGAACCTCACAGTAGAAAAAGAATAACTACTGAGTCCAAGAGACCACGAAACCCCTTCCTAATAATGTACCAACGATTTACAAATAACGCTGTCTGTAAAGTGTGGTACAAGTGTTATTTCACTTCAGAACATTCATACATGTTACGATCTATATCTTATTTTTAAATTTAGATTAACCCTGACAACATGGAAATCGGTAATTTTCGTAAACGTCTTTAAAAATATGTGCGTTAGGAAAAACACAACTTATACGTATAGGATAAAACAGAACACAGTGTATTACACGTAAAGAAAAACTACTTAAATAAAAAAGTTTTATTTCGCCAGAGCTTAGTCGCCGCGCCTTGGTAAGACCTCGCCAAATTGCCCCAACTCCCTCGATGGCGTTTTCTCTCTCCATCCTTAATTCACTTGACCATCGAAACAAAAGCGCCAGTAATTTACTTTCAGGAAAATCATTTCAAGAAGGTATTAGGGCGTGGGTTTATTTGTTTCGGTGTGCTGCTCGCGGTCCCTGGGCCATTGTTTCGCTAATGGGTTGTCACTTGCCCGGGCTCCCCCGGGGCCTGGCGTTGCAATGCAGGGAAAGATCACATAAGCAAAACAGTTAGCGGCTCGTTTAGTCCATTTGCGCGCATGCTTGCCGTTTATGAAACGTTTTATTTAAAGGAAAAGTTCGTTCACATTAAGTTATCAGTTTCTACGGCAACATCTGAAGCAAACAACGATCCATAGACCAAGACATCAAAATACTCGAAATAACGCGTTTTTTCAACAAAATTCTATCTGTTTCTGATATCAATATACATATAATACGAAACAAAAATAAATAATATAAATACACGTTTTCTATTAGACCTATGAAGAATCACAAGATTCAAGTATAATATATGTGTACATCATAGAGACGAAACATTTACGCGTACACATATTCTACAAATTTCAGTTTATAGAAAAAAAGCTCCAAATAATTAAAAGGTCGTTAAAGAAGAAGGTCGTTGAAGAATATTAAACAGTGAAAAAAATGAATTTCGGAATTATAATATTGTGTTTGTTTTTATGTATAACAAAATGATTTAAAAAAATCATTGATATTTACTTATATAAAATAAAATTACGCAACGCTTTTGATAAAAATCTATATAATTCACAAATATAATTCCATTTGAGTTTCGATAAACACTCGTGTATATGTCTTGTATTGCATGTTTTTTACACGGGGTGTTTTGTAGATTCTAATGCTTAACATGCGATTCTTTAAAATGTGTTATGTCGTTGTGTTGTTGAAATGTTATTATAATGTCATAATTCTGTCAAGTATACAGTTTTCGTCGCACATATCTCTGCGAAAATGTCACCATCTCATTTTCGGTTTCAAATACAGTAAAATACAACATACCAAATTGTATGTTATGAATAAATACTATCGAGATATAATGCGGCTTAAAGTAAGCCTTAAAACACAGGCAAGATCTTATCCGAAGTATGTTTTCTGGTTTGAAAAAAAAATGTCGTCGATGACTTTTAAGTATTTTCTTCATTAACTTACGTTGACATGAAAGTAGTCCCGATGGACGAATAAGGGACAATTTTCCTTAACTTCTTCGCGCTTATTCCTCCTCGTATTAAATTATGACGTCTGCCCAGGTACAAATTTGATAAAACGTGATTAAAGCGACAGGTTCAGTGCCACCAAACGACTTTTTCATCCAGTTATCTGCTGTCTCCGGTGGCCCCAAAATTGCTCTTAAAAAGCCCCTTGACAAATTTGCCGAAATGGCGACAGATTTTCCGATTCGAGCGATTATTAAATCAAATTTGTAGGACCGGGAAAAGGTAATGACGTTTTANAAATATATATATATATACATCTGTGTGTTTTTTTATACATCAGTGTATTTTATATAAATCTCATCCATGAGGCGTTAAAAAGTTGTTTGTTCTACTAACCCGACCTATCAAATTTTGTTTGGCGACCCACAACTTATTCTAGGGTTTACAGGGCTGATTTATCAACAAAAAAAATGCCAAATTCACTGAATATTATTTAGTTTGCGATCTTTTTGCGATTTTTGCTTCGTTCGATCGCCAAATTAACTTTAAATAAAAAAGAATAACCAACAGATTCTTAAATTGGGAATCGTTAAAAAAGTTCACGACCAATAACTTTAATCCGATCTACCAACCTTACTTTTATGGCGATGTTCACACAAATTGTTTTTTGTTTATGCCTGATTACCAACACTCGTGGGCAAATAACAACTATACCATGGCTATTTGTATGAATACAGGTTTTATGATTTTATATACGTGTATTTTAATGCATTATTAGACCTTTTTTAATAAAAAATATTTCAAAAGTAACACAACACAATTTTCTTCGTATACTTCTGTTGTTTTTTTTCCTGCTTACAAGACATAAAGACAAAATGCGAAAAATTGAAACAACACAAACACATGTATCTTAATGTTTTCAAGATCTCTCATACAGCGTAATGTACCAGCTAGCAATTGATTTCTATTATCATATATATAATTCCAAGCAACGATTTCACAAGGGAAAACGTAGCTAGAAAATCGAATTATTTGCTCAATCGATCGCTTGGTCTGGTAGGCAAATTATGCTCATAACAATTATGGAATAATAATAACCGGGGTTTCTTATCCAATGTGACCATATAACGGCACGCGCTCGATTCTCGCAATTTCTCGCATCGTTCTAGCTACGCGAAAAACCCAGAGGAGTTCCGGAGTTAATGGATGAAGATCTCGCATGACCCCGCGAGACTTAGCGCGATATCTGAATGTCGAAAATTTAAATGAAATTTCTGCTGGTGATAAATGACATGATATTATTGTCGTTCTTATTTGTCATAAAGACTGAATACGAAGTTCAGACCGAACATTATAAAAATATTGAGTTCTTTCTATTTTCATAGTTTTAAGGAAATACAAACGAGCAGCTTATATGTGACGTCATCACATAAATATTAGAACATGTGCTTTTGCGGTCAATATGTACGCGTATATGGAGAGAACAGGTTTAAATAACGATTTATTAAAATTTCTGTTGCTTATACGTAGGATATGAATAATTGAATGATTGTGGTATTGACTCTTGACTATTTAAAAAACACAATCTAAATAGGGAGTGATAAACATCGGAAATGTTTTTANGATTTATTAAAATTGCTGTTGCTTATACGTAGGATATGAATAATTGAATGATTGTGGTATTGACTCTTGACTATTTAAAAAAACACAATCTAAATAGGGAGTGATAAACATCGGAAAACACATGATATGTATACACGGTAAATACAAAATTCTTACCGGTAACTAGTTTCATTGTTGCTGTCAGTTTAAATTCAAATACTGCTTTGAGCTGTTATTAAGGACTTTGAACAGCTTTTGGTTTATGAACTATTGGTTATGACATTGTAAGTTCGAAGAACAGACAGTCACAAAACAAAAACTAAACACCGATTAAACCGCTTTTGCGTATATTCGAAAATTTGTGGTTTTACACCGTGTCTAAAGCAAAAAATGTCGCCAGAAGCTAAAGTGAGATGCTTAAGTTAAGAAGAAAAAAAAACAGAACAATACACTAACGGAATCGTATTTTAGAAAACGAACTGAAAGTATATTATTATCATTAAATGATTAATTTATTTGTGCATTATGTTTTGTTATCTTACGAGCACACTTCAGTTTCTTATAATTATTAAAATATAGTATACATTTTGTATGTGTATTACATTATGTTAGTAATATGTAAAGCACTAATGTGTTAGTACGACAATTTTACGGCGTTTCTAGAATTCAACCACATGCACCAGCGGTAACGATCTGCAAACAGTCATTTCTTGCTGAACAGAGGGCAAAGTGTCTCGAATAAAAAGGAAATTGTTGAAAAAAATAATCAAAATCGTTTCCCTCTTAAATATCAGAATGTTTATGCAATGCTGTCCAAATAGACAATGAATTAAGCGTCATCAGTAAATAGTATGCGATGCGCAAAATGATATTAGCATTTTTACCTTAATATTCAACAGAATAGGAATGTGAAGGAAATTAGTTGCATTGTTTTTTAAAAGCTGAATGTTGATATAATCTTATACAAACATAAATTGTTAATATTTGTCTCTCAATTTATCTTTTGAACAAGTTCTGATTTTTTTTTACCGTAAATTGTAGTTTTCATCAACTCTTCTCATGCCGACATTGGTGGTGAATTGGAACTATACTGTTTTGATAATGGCATGTGGACTGCCAGTACCTAGTAGCCCTTCATTAGAGACCTTTTCAATGTCATGATGCTATATTGTTTTTGCAGAATTGCCCATGTTTGTTTTACCATCTGTTTTTGTAATTTAGACGGAAAAACTTTAAAACAAAAACATTAAACATTTAATCTTAAATTGATGTCTAAATTAGTCTGGGTATTTTTGTGTAATGTATGAATGCGATGCATTGCTATTGTCAGTTTAACAATTATGCGTTATTTTTAATAATTAAGCAAATCAGAATTTAACAAAGCTTATTATTTTGTACTTATTTAATTTAAAGCAAATATGTTTCTCTTAACCTTGAACATCATTGGCGCTCACCCTTAGAACTGGTGAATGGATAGTGATTTATCTGCAGTTCCTTTTCAACACTTTATACACAGCATCTGAGTAAAGTTGTTTCATTTTCCTCACCATTTTATGTTCTTATCGACAAAAATAAACATGCACAAGATGCAATCTAGCTCTTTCATTTCTCACTGTGTTATATCAAATGGTAATAGCTGTTGTTTTTAAAATGGTTTAGGCCTTTCAAATATGATTCGTATTTTCTGACCATGTTTGTTTTACTGAGCATTGTAATTAGCAATGTTTCCTAGGCTTATTGGAACCCTTTCACCTCTTTTGTTTGTGTTCAATTTTATTGAATTCAATAGATACTAGNCACTTCAGTTTCTTATAATTATTAAAATATAGTATACATTTTGTATGTGTATTACATTATGTTAGTAATATGTAAAGCACGAATGTGTTAGTACGACAATTTTACGGCGTTTCTAGAATTCAACCACATGCACCAGCGGTCACGATCTGCAAACAGTCATTTCTTGCTGAACAGAGGGCAACGTGTCTCGAATAAAAAGGAAATTGTTGAAAAATATAATCAAAATCGTTTTCCTCTTAAATATCAAAATGTTTATGCAACGCTGTCCAAATAGACAATGAATTAAGCGTCATCAGTAAATAGTATGCGATGCGCAATCGTAAAATTCAGTCAACAAACGAACGTTAAGTCATGTGAACATCGCTTCAATCACCGAGCAATTAAGCATATTAATTTAAAACTGTTCTATTTGATGAAGAATAATAAACCGATATGGATAGATCAATCGTTGATAATGAAATTTTAACCGTCGCGGTCACGTGTTCGCTGTCTCTGTGCGCATGCGCGGGTTGTGGGAACGAGCCTCGTATCGCGGTTCCATTTATGTAAGCGACATTTCAATAGATTCCTGATGGTTTGTTGCCCGTTCCCGCGCGCCTGTGCACGCGTTCGTTAATTGCATTTCCCCTAATCATTTTCCCCGTTTATAGCAATATTAGAAAATTAGAAAATGAAAACCAAGATATTTTGCGCGGTTTTGAGTTTCCCATAAAATTTCCAATCATCAAATGGACGTTTTCTCGTGTTTCCGTAATAGAGGCACTTGGTCATTATCACGCGGACTCACAATGGGGAATACGAGTTCTTTTTTGTAACTCTATATGATAGTTTTCTTGTAGTTTCAAGTGCGTGGACGAATATGAAACTTTTGGAAGTCGTTAACGTATCGTATTTTCCCTATTTTTAAACATGCAATAGAACTGATACATGTAAAAAGTTTACTCACCGACTATTTTCTAACTTCCTATGCCGCAGTATTAAAGCGTTACAATTTGCAAAAAATATTATGTCATAGATATCTTATTACATTGTGTACCACATATACACGTATGTTCGGTGAGATTATAGTGTGTGTAAGTGATGTGTGATATAGAAACCGAATGAGACAAACATCAATTTTTACAGTTTAATAACAACGCATTAGTAATTTAAATGAATACAATTACAATGTCGAGATCCAATTCAATCTGAAGATGCTTTATGAAATGTGATTAGGTCGTGACACTTTTCGCTCTTTAAGTTGCAAAAACGTTGAATAATTGCACTGTAAGATACTATTTTTCACAAATTTTATTTTTCATGCACCGGGGAAAAATAATACCAGTATATCTGATTCTTCCAATTGTAAGTGTATACAATGTGACTGACCGTAAACAATGTGTACGTGAGTATCACGAGATACGTTGATTGTCTGAAAGCAAACGTGTGACAAATATCGTTACGAGTACTTTAGCGAAAAATACTAAAATATACACATACATGGAATGCAAAGCTCCACTTCAGAAATAAAAAAACTTTAAAAAAGGGTGGGATTGGGCATTATACCCTAGCTCTCGGTAAGCCATGTTACCTTTATCTTTATGTCACTTTCAGTGCTAGAATCGAGACCGGGACCAATACATCGGTACAAACAGTGATAAAAAATGTTTTATGAGTGCGAAAGATATGCACCGATATTCCGTTATAAAACATAGTTATTTTGTGAAAAATATGGTCCTACAATGCAACTGGAGTACACATGCTATGGGCAACGCGGCAGGATCTTCTCAAACGCTTCGAAGACGTCGACGGAGGACTGCGTGATGCAGTAGACACGACCAAGCGAGCGCGTTCCGTTAATCTGCGCCAGTTCCGTCAAGACGTCACATTCGCATTGCACGTACATCGGGTAGGTGAACACCAGGTTTAGAGGGCTGCTCGAGAGCCGCGTCAATGCTAACGGAAACGTCGCCAATGCCGTCTGTTGAAAATGTACGGAGTTCAGTTTGATGTTGGTTGCGAAGGCGTCCAACGATATCGAGTAAATGGGGTTCTGACTGATGTAGAGTTCTTCAAGCCGCGAAAGACCTTTGAAATCGTCGTCTGTGATAGCGGTTATGCTGTTATTGGAAAGGTCAACGTTAATCAGTTCCGGCCACACTCGGAGGCTGCTCGGGACACTCTGTAAATGCGCGCCGCGGATCGACAGGCGGCGAAGGTTAAGGGATCCGTTACACACGTGGAGAGACGAGACGTCGAGTAGTTCGTTGTTGCGGAAGTAGATTTCAGTTAGCATTGAAACGGTGGCATTGCAGCCGAGATAACTCAAATCCACGAGTTTCGTCTCTGAAATGTGTAGTGATACGAGCTGTTCTGATTCGATAAACCCGTCCAGCGTATTAGACCTGTAACCATCGATGTATAAAGTCTTGTTGACTCTCGTTGACGTCAACGGTAAAGGCCAAAAGGCCACGCTGCTGAGCTCCACGTGCAGTTCGTATATATTGACGTTAGCAAGCGCGCCGAACGCACGTAGGGGATTTCCGGAAATGTCCAGGTACGGAAGCGTCAGCCGGGAAACGACACTTGGGACGGACGTTAATCGGTTATTAGTTAGAAACAACTGAATAACCCTGCCATCAAACCCGGCGAAGGCAGATTCGTCGATTTCTGAAATTTGATTGTCGTTCAGGTAAAAATAGAAATACCGGGCGTCAATTGAAGTGAGATTCGTGAAGGCGTGACTTGGAATGGATTTAAGGTGATTGTCGTTGAGTTTGATCATCAGTACGCGGTCACTCGTGACGAGCTGGCTTGCTAGACCGGTTGTGACGTCAAAGACCGGAAGCGCCTGCAGGTTCCTGTTCCGGCAATCGATGTTGCCTCTGCGGCACGAGCAGGATTCGAAACAGTCCGGGTCGAACATGAAACCATGGCTCACAGCGAGTATAGCTGATATCTGAAATGCACAAAGTACCTATGAACATCAGGGCCAAGTTGCGCAACATTTTAACGGCTAAATAAGCGAACGAGCGCTAACGGTTGGATCAAGTTATGTCTGCACATTAAAAGGTAAAATAATGTAATCATTGTAAAACGAAATACCTGTGCTGAATTAATGTTCAACGATTTGATAGGTTACACGTCGTACCTTTAAGTGTAATTATGTCTCAAAGTAATAGGCTGTTAGCCTAACTGGCCTTTACAGATTTCATGAACATGATCCTGTAAGTAAATTCGTGTTTAATGTCACGATAATCGTGATGACGACGAGGAGGAATCGGGATGACGGTAATGCTGGAAAGATCTAAACGCAAACACTACAATATTAGCAATTGGAGGCAATATGGAGTGTCTGAGAAACAAAATATTTAAGCAATAACTGTTTTAGTATTATATGATGCAGATTTTCTATCAAATGCAAGAGCCACGTCAAAGCCAGACAAACCTGTAATAAATACAACGTTACTCCAGTCATCTTGGCAATGTGAACATATGGTGTGACACAAATCAACTTGAGAACTTTATAAGGACCAGAACATTCGGTTGCTTATAAAGTCCTCAACCAGAACAACGAAACATGCAGAACGGGCGGAGGACGAGACAAATCATTTTCTCGGAGGTAGCGAATAGTCAACAAATAATAAATCAAAGGGGAGACGAAACCCGAAACATGCGAAAATTAAAACAAGTATCACGTGAAAATTAAATTTCAGAAGCTAAAAGATAGAAGATAATTGTATGTTTATGAACAGCTATTTGTGTTGTTATAAAACATATTATTGTGTAGACAAATCTTACAAGTCCTACTTTGCTCAAGTTCCTTGTCGCACAAAAGATTGGCACCCATTCAAAGTCCAGAAACCTTCTGCGTTGTGTCAGTCGAACCCTTACCAGAGGGCAAAGAGTTTGGGTTTTACAGAGTATTCACATTATATATAAACCTCGCTCTGCAAAAACGGGGCTTAATTCATGTGCGTAAAGTGTCGACACAGTCCGCTGTTATGATTGTTTTCTCTAAAAGGAAGTCTCTTATTAGCGAAAATCCAGTTAAGGCGGAAAGTGTCATACCTTACTAGCCTTTGCGAACTTTAGAGCCTAATCTGGGACGACACTTTGCGCACATGCATTAGGCCCCGTTTTTCCAGACCGAGGCTCATATTGAAATTGTGACATATTCATATTCCTCAAAAAGCAGATCGGACGCGGTAGGTCGACATTGTTTATTTTCACAAACAATTCTCTCTCATCGATGAACAAATTGATCTCGATAATACATACGTATACAAATTGCAATCTTTAACATTTTCTGTGAATTTTGTCAGCACATATATATTTTTCATTACACACTGAATCCCATTCGCTTGCGCTTTTCACGTATAGTCATGTATAGACCAATCTAATTGTTCGCAAAAGTTATGTGGTAACACACGAGAACCTATCCATCACGAGTTCGTGAAAAAGTTGAGTTGAAAAATAATGGTTCTCCTACAGACGGGACCACGTGCCGGCGCATCGCGCGTCTGCACCGCCACTGGCAATACCTTTACGTCATCGCTCCGTGGTAACGATGATAAGAAGGTCGCACTAGGACAACTTTGTACGTCCAGTCTGCGATAGTGCGCTAAGTACGCGGTGAGAATTGTGAAACAACACACTGTTTATTCATGAGTTTGGGATGTTTTGTTGTTTAAGAATTCTTGTCTAGACACTTGAAGAACACGTTCTGTGGACAACGTGGCACGTATGAGCTGTTTGTCGAGTACATATATGAGTCGTCAACAAAGATTATTTTGATCAATAAACAAGAGCAACCGTAAAGATAGAGAACCATCATTCCATCGGTTAGGCCAAATTGTGTATTCCAGTTCATATACTCTAAAGATGTTGAAAAATGAAGTCACGAAGTACTGTAAACACGAAAAATATAACTGCTATTATAAACTTATACGACGATTTTGTTTATAAGTAAATACACGTCGTTGATAATTCATGTTGGTGGCCAGTTCGGTTTTCAAGAAAAATGCATTCAACTCCGTAGTTTTATTTTTAACTCGACGAGGCTACAACGATGTCTGTGCTGTAGTGTTTCCACTTTGAACTGAAATGAATGTATCCATAAAAAATCTGTTTCGCGATTATTACAAAGATGTATTTGATGCCTCACACCGCTCAATTTGTCCAAAATGACATTGGCAATTCAATAAAAAAATGAGTCGGAAGACCCAATTACGAGATACTGACGAGACCGTTTCGGACGTGCATTTCAAAGAGCGCCATTTTGTAGCGTAATTAGCCCTAATTGACACGTGCAGAACCGTGCGATACTGGAATCAAGGCTACAAATCATCAGACAAATCTCACAGAATTCCGCCGGACGACGTCATTGTCACGTGGCCGGAATGGCGGAATTGTCAGGCAGGAAGTAGTTCGCAGGCGGTTTGTTGTCGCCTGCTGATTTATTGTTATTAAATTGAAAGTACACACTTTTGAAAAGATTGCACGACATAATAAAAGCGTTTATTCTGGATACTGCATGAATACTGAGTGTCGTCTCATTGAAGGGTCTTGAATTTCTGATGAGCCATGGAATGAAGATGAAATTGGAAATGTTTATTAAGACGAATATTAAAGGTAGAAGACGAAACACAGAAATAGATGAGTCTGTTGATGACGAGGAGGAGGAGGAGGAGGAGGATGTGTGGCTTTGTGCGTATAATTTGAATTACTTATTTACGTCATTATTATTTGCTCATTTACGTGACAACCCATGCATACATTTCAGCAAAACATGTATAATGCAATGCTGCCTTGTTGTAAAAAACTTGTTTGTAAGCCATTAGTACGCTTAACGACCACTGGCGACTTTCAGCGCGGGATTTTTTTTAACACATTTATGCCGAGTGGACTCTCCCATCCTTCTAAATTGGATCAATTTATGTCCAAAATTAGGGATGTCTGGTATATTTATTTCTATATTTAGAATATTTCTTACAGAAATTTCTTTTAAGCAAACAGCGCAGACCCTGATGAGACGCCGCATCATGCGGCGTCTCATCTAGGTCTACGCTGTTTGCGAAGGCCTTTTTTCTAGACGCTAGGCATAAATGATTTTTAAGCACATAATTATGTACTTTAACTTTAATAACGAAAAACGGACTGCTTGTAATTTTCTTCATGGTAATTAGGATGTTGTTGCTTGTCAAACTACCAAATGATAACCATGTCATTTACACAAATAATCCGCTCCCATGTAATCCTTATTTATGGCTTTCTTGAATTTAAGGCGACATTTACTAAACGTCTAATAAGTGGAGGAAATTCGACCGCGTAAGACAAATTGTCAATTTCGATCTTGCAAGGACGGGATTTAGAAAGAATTCGTTTAATGTTACCCGCTTGAGACAAAAGCCATTTTTGATGGCGGAAATAACGAAGACCACAGAACCTCGCGTGATCTCACGATACTTCAAAACTCTTGGGGTTAAGCCGATGCGGACGGGGATTTTTCGGATACAAAAGGAAGATCGTATCGCCTGCGTTTTAAACAAATAAACTCTTATTTTCTCATGTGTTTCTACCGGATTTGTATGGTTTAAGATCCGTTTAAAAGCATTTCGACGTATAATTACACGCTGTGAAATTTATTGGCCTAAACTCTAGGATCTTATGTCTAGTAATGAGAACTTTGGATCTCGGCTTAAATTGGCCATACTGAACAAATGAGTAGGGTTAATAAAGTGAAAACATAGTAACAAGACAAGAAATCACGCACGGGTATAATTCTGTGTTCAATAACGAGTATTTTTCTAGACCAAACCCTGTACCTATTTCTATAATAATACCGGTTCTCATAAAAAAAAAATCACATAATCCGCTCGTCATACATCCGAGCATATAAATTTGTAAAATAATATAATAAAAGTATAAAATGTACCATGTTTTCAAGTATTAATTTATGCAATGTAGACAAAAAAGCATTGTACCATGGTTAATCTACTCATTAACATCACAAAATGAAGTTCAGACCCCGAGGACAACATTGTGAAACAAAGATGGATCTTATTTAACCCTTTGAGCGCTGGAACCGGATTTTGAAGGCATTTGCAAACAGTTTGGAACGTGGCGTCTCATCAGGATCCAAACTGTTTGCTATTCTGATAGTATTCTTTGAAAAAAAAAATCGGAGAAAATGCTAATTTTAGAAATTCAGCAGACGACATTTTAGCAGACGACAAATTTCTCGGCATGCAAAGGGTTAAATTGCATACTATTTGCAAGATCATGTGAGAATCGAACGTATTATGTTTTATATCGGCCAGTCAACAACTCTTAGTCATTTTCATCTGTGCCTAGTTCACAACCAGGACTTACAACAAATACATATATGTCACTGTTAAAGGGACTTGTTCACATATTTTGGCATATTTTGAAGTTTGTCATTATATGCTTTAAATTGATAAATATTAATATCAGAACTAAAGAGCTACAATACAAAAACAAGAATTAAAGTAGAAAAAAAAATGAGAAAAAGGTTAACTTCACCAGGGCTCGAACCACTGACTCATGGAGTAAAAGCCAAGCGCCGAAACCACTCAGCAATCCGTCTTCACGTGTGTATGTGTGTAATTCAGAGTTTATGATCGGGTCGTCGTTGAGTCTTTATGACTTCATTATGTGCGGACCTGACCATCCGTCTTCACATGGGTTGCCATTTATTGTATACTTTGTATAACTATCCACGTGTTGTTACAAAATATAACGATAACACCAGAAATCGAATTTTTTAGATCGTTTCGCGTCTGAGACGCTTTATAATTTTAGCAATTTCTAACGATGATTTTTCGTAAACGAAAGTGTGATTTCAGTATATGTCTGCGGCATTAGTGTTATTTCGCACACTGATGTACATTGTTCATTTATTTCTTGAATCTGTGACAAAAAGTAGAAAAATTCTCATTTTGATAAACTGTGAACAAGTCCCTTTAAGTGGTCGATTAACTTCGCTAAATCGAAAATTGTGTTTTACACTTATTGATGTAAATAAAACGTTCATCAAAAGAAATGCTTCTGTAAAATAAATCGCATTTCCAATATATCATGGAAATTTTTTTTATTGTGGCAATAACTGTGCTACGGGTAGAAGTTTAATAGCAGCGCCCCTATGCGGTTTTGTGTCGCGCGCTGTATGGCGCAGCACGCGACTACAATCTCGTACAGTTCTCGTTAACGTTGCGTGACAAATCGAGAATACGAATTTCGGTCCTGAATATTCTGTTTGAGCTTTTGAGTAAAAAACCCGCCATGTGTGTCAGACGTCCCACAGATGTCGTGGCAGTAGGAAATTCGTGGGAGAGTTTCGCAAATGGAGGGGGTGTGTGTAGCAGGGTTCGGTATAAGGAGAACTTATACTGCCTTTCTATATGCGCTAGCTTTATTAGCGACGCGGTAGAGTGTCTGCCTGATTTGGAACCGGGAGGTCCCGGGTTTGATCCCCATTTTGGTCGGGGATATTTCTGGCTGGGTTACACAAATATTGCACCACTTGATTTGGACTAAACTAAATCTTTAAATTATAAAATTTCTATCAATATATGTTTATAATAACATATAACTTCTACATGTGCAAAAATGCAAGATCAATATACAAGGACTCATGAGGAAATATTATACTTGAAATATTTGATGAATCCAATATCCTTTAGAAATGAATGCAAGTATTCACAACTGTTGTAGAACCGCGATAAACCGCACACTTTCTTGATTCCGCAATGTAAAAGTTTAAACAAGCCATAAACCACCGAAAATTAATGATTTCAAGACAAGAGGCGTATTTACATTATATATACGCAACAATACAATTGAAATTGTGCGCATGCGTATTCCGGTACATATATTCATATTGATTCATTAAAGAATATCCGAAACGTCCGAATGATTGATGCGTTTTATTGTTTAATAAATTGGTAATTGACTCCAATTTGGTGACAATGTCTTCGAGGTTCGCCGGATTAGTTCTCCAACATGCGTTCTGGGAGGTCATTAACGCGCGACGTGGACATTCCTGAAGAGTTTGTCGCCCACAGGGGAGATAAGAATTTGATAAAACCTAATGTCTTCACGCGGGAGAAAAATAGTCCGTTTAAATAGTATTGAAGAAAAGTTGAGCTAGTCTCAGGGGAGTTAATATTTGGAATGAACTAATGTCTTTTCTTGTAAACTAGCAAGTCCAATACCAAATACCAAATAGTGAGATCCCGATGGTGGGGATGAAGGTGGTTATTGTGGTAGTGATGGTGGTGTTGATGATGATAATAGTGGTGGTGTTGATGATGATAATAGTGGTGGTGTTGATGATGATAATCATGCTGCCTCTGCTGCTTTTGCGGATGCTGCTGCTGATAATGACGATATTGATGATGATGTTGATGATGATGTTGATGATGATGTTGATGATGATGTTGATGATGATGTTAATGATGTTGATGATGTTGATGATGTTGATGATGATGTTTATTCTTCTGCTGATGCTGCTGATGGTGATAATGGATGTGGTATTGTTGGTGGTGGTAATAATGGTAAAAAATTACAGAAGTGCGTTCCGTTTTACAAATCATATGTATCATTTCAACACCCGTTGGTGTTCGACACCAAAGATGGGTTAACACCAAAGTCCGATACTATAAAGCATGAAATCAAAAAGTGTTCATACATGCATAAATGATGCGTAATGACGATACGTCTCGATCATTACACTGATACATTTAACGATTTGTACTGAGGCATGGCTTAAAATAATCATTTAATATAATCTGTTCGGTTTAAATGTGTTGGTGACAATTGGTAACAAAACTCAAAACTGTCCATCAAAGCAGTCGACATTTTTTTGTTGACGACCATATGGCAACCCGAACTGTCGTCTGACATCCAAAAACTGCATCTGATTATGCGAGTGTATAAATTAAATCGCTTATCAACGGAAATCATCAGTGGGAGGGGCGATTGAATCGAAGGTCAAAGGGACAATGGAAAACTGAAAGAATTAGCATCTTGTTATTTAATTAACTCTAACTGGTTTTGATATGTCGTAAAATTGAGTCTCTCCAGACGACAATTGGCGAGATAAATTATGTACACAAGGAGCCCGGATGTCATATTGTCGGAGCCAATTACTAACAAGTACAACTCGTTCCGACTTTATGTGAAAGTGTAGAGACTATTAAGTATAATAACATGGATTCAATCAATATAATGAATAAATGCCGGTCATTTCGTTCCCAGTTTCGGTCGAATTGTGAGTGTGTAGCGTTTATATTTATACGCCGAATAGGTAAATATTCGAATAATTCACGTTTACCTCAATAATTGGACGAATGGGGTCTATGTAGTAACAAAAATGTATTGCTCAGGAATGTACCTATGGGGAATTTGAAAAAACTATTTAAGGGAATATATAACTACTGCAACAAAAACAGTACATTACTGGCACAAAAAAACAGAAAGCAACGGAAATATAATTTATCAGAAACGTAATATTATTCATTACCCATGTAATTAGATGCCAGTATAACTTAAATGATGCATTTTGTATTCTTCTCCTACATCGAAATCGCCGCTACACATGGAGTCTGGAGGCTGGGATGAAACGGTTGCTGCTCTGTAGAGCCTCCACCTTTCCGTACTGCTTCTTCCACAGGCTCACAGATTCCGGCCATACATTTTTCCTCAGGGCTTGGTGGTCTCTGCATTTTTGTAAGATGTATTAAGCCCTTTGGTCCGCTTCTCCACACGGTCACTATGGAGACAGCACAAGGTGGAATCTCCTGTGCATATGGTGGTTTAGTCTATTGTGCCCTGTACGCAGTCGGAAGATGATCACATGTTCTAGTCTGGCCAGGTATGGAACGCCAAAACTGCCTTTTGTTCAAAGAAACTGATATGTTTGGGTTAGTTGGAATTATGTTGGGTTAAGTTGACATTATTTTGGGTTAAGTTGACATTATGTTGGGTTAAGTTGACATTATGTTGGGTTCATTTGACATTATGTTGAGTTAAGGTGACATTATGTTAGGTTAATTTGACATTATGTTGGGTTAAGGTGGCATTATGTTGGGTTAAGTTGACATTATGTTAGGTTAAGTTGACATTATGTTGGGTTAAGTTCGCATTATGTTGGGTTAAAGTGACATATTTTGGGTTAAGTTGGCATTATGTTGGGTTAAGGTGACATTATGTTGGGTTAAGTTGTCATTATGTTCGGTTCAGATGACATTATGTTTGGTTAAGTTCACATTATGTTCGGTTAAGTTGGCATTATGTTATGGCATTTTAAGACTACTGTACCGAGGAAATCCAAATGAACCGAACACAACGTAATGACAACATAATGTCAACTTAACCCAACATAATGCGAACTTAAACCAGCATAATGTCAACTTAACCCAACATTATGTCAACTAAACCCAGATAATGCCACCTTAACCCAACATAATGTCAAAGTAAAATGTCACCTTAACCTAACATAATATCAAATGAACCCAACATAATGTCAACTTAACACAACAAAACGTCGCATTAACCCAACAAAATGTCAAATGAACCCAAAATAATGTCAACTTAACCCAACTTAATGTCAACTTAACCCAACATATCAGTCTCTGTCAACAAAAGGCAGTTTTGGCGTTCCATAGCCAGGTGATGTTAGCTCTCTTCTGGTTGTATAGTTCTGAACAGCACTTGATACCGGTGTCCATTTCTTCTACCCTAAATCTGCTGGTGGGACAAGACACGGTGAGCACCATTCACGTTGTCTTCAACTCAAAGTGTGATGTTTGGCTGTGTGGAGTGGCACCGTGGCTTGTTAGAGTCCGCTCCGCTGTGCAGCCATGTCCCTCCAAGTTACCTCACCCTTAGTCTTGTTCAAAGGACCTCCCCTATGAACACAGGGGCAGGGTGTTACCGGTAGTAAATACACAGGGGCTAATAGTAAGAGCGCACCTCTTGATAGCATGGTGTTCCTGTCGTGGTAAATGTGGAGTATTTCAATTGGGGTTGAGAGTTCAAACCTTTCATACCCCTCCGCCACATTCTCGTAGGAACACCGCCATTTGGTCCTCCTTTATCTAGAGGCTTTCCCGCTGGGTTTGGGATAATCGCCCCAATACCTAATTGGGGGTAGCCCATCCCAGAATTTGTATTTAAAATAAAGACGTTTACATACAAAATTATATTCAATGCATTTAAATACTTATTTTTAAAACTAAGAACCTAATTAAACTACATGTAATTAGACAACTAAAAACCGATCAATACGCACTGGACAAATATAATGTAAAAAAAAAACGTTTGTCTTGGAAAAAAGGACGATTGCACTTTGGTTACGATTTGTCAATACCATATGTTATTCCATACGCATCAAGGGACACCGGTAAAGTCTTGAATTTCCACAGAAGTTTGACACGAACGTGCTTAGGCAAATTAGTTACGTTTACTATTATGATCGTGAAATAAGCGGCAATTTCGGCTTCAATATCTGCAAGTCTAACCGAAAATGGGTTAGCTCAGATTGCACAGTGTTTTCATTGTTTGTTAGTCCTAATAATGTTATACCAAGATTATCGAAAAACTGATAAGATTTCTTCCTTTTCATGACGAACTGAACTAAAAACGGAAAATATGAACATGATTTGCTAAGTGGGGAAATGTTCTCTGATCGCTGCTCAATGTAAAAGGTTAGATGTTGTTAAACAATTCTTATTTCACATGAACATAGTTAACAGTTAAGAAGTTTGTAAAGGAAATGTTAAGTTTGTATATGCGTTTAAATGCATGTAATCGTTAGACTCTGAACGAATGTGGAATATTTTCTTCCGGGTTACACGATGTTTTGGGCTCGAAATTTAAATCTATACAACACCGTTCGTTTGAAACCGCACTGGACATTCAAGAGAAGTAGACAAGACAATGCACGATTCTCCAAAACGTGCTTCTCCAGAGCGATAATGATTTGTAATGCACATGTGGCAGAATTTTTGTCACCGTCAATAAATTCCGACCATATTTGACACGGACTACTTTTTATGTGCGACAAATTATCTGGAAAATCGTATTGTTATCTCCCTTGGGACCGGATAACGGTTTTCGTCATTCCTTATAAAAGAAGTCCTGTCGTTTCGCACGAATTTCTGTCCAAATTACTGAAACAGCCGCTAAGTACGAAGTGAGGAAATCAGATTTGCATGCAATTTATGCCACTCATTATTTTAAACGACTTCATACAGGGGGGCATGCGTATACGGGAGCTTACCGCGTTTAAGTGAGGTTAGCTGGATCCAAACTTCAAAGATGGCGTCGTTTTCGTGTTTTCGTGAAGAGGTAGCGGATATGTTCACTCGGTAAGGCAGTTTATATTTATATTTCTTTTAAATGAATAAGCTCTTTTGGCTCTACGGTGTTTGTGCTCCCCTCGGTTTTTTGTTTCAATGCCGTAGACGTCGGAATAAGTTGTTTAATTTCTTGTCTTTCGAGATTTGGATGTTCGAATATCATTTCCTCTCATAATAAACAGTATTTGTGCATGTTTACAGTAAACTATAACAAACATCACGATTATTTTATTATCTCGACACGTTTCTTTGTCTATTAATTAATTTAATGCCGAATGATAACGGTTTAAACCCCCTTTTGGGAATTGACTTCCTTTTAAGCACAGTTTGGGACCTAACTTCCAAATGACCAACAGCTCCTTCATATGTGAAAGAGATTGACACGAAATACCTACCCATCTTTAACAAAGTTCAAATGTGTACTTCAATATTATAGTTTTATAGCATTTTATGTGGTGCAAATATAAGTGTTTTCTTAATCATTTTACTGTAGAATTATAAAAATGCTGTACAAAACAACCTGCCGACCAACTGAATCAATTCACCTATTTTAAAGAAGATGGGCTGTGGGGTGGCTGATGTACGAGATAATAGAATGTTTACAAGCCGTTTCAGTAATATTTTAATTAATTAAATGTATTTTATGACGTGTCGACCTTATTCTGATATGAAAATTTCTTTAATCATTCTTTTACTGTCTTTTCGGATGATGAAGGTTAAAGGGCGAAAATAAGTGCATCTTTCGTTACAGTACATGTAATTAGGAATTAAAAATTAGTGGTGCACTGAGATACCATGCCCCATTCGTGGACCAAATATACAGCTGATGTATTTAGTGTGTGTGTTTTTTTTTTAATTATTTCTACATAGACAAGTCTGACATATAATTGCTATTAGTGCTTTATTACACGATTTGTTTCGTATATGTCATGATGCTAGTTTCTCACGTTTTTTTTTTATGAAAATAAACCATTTTCTGTGTTACATGTACGTCATTTCTTCCTACGATGTCTCTGCATACATTTTCAATTGTATTCAGCACTTACATACATGATAAAAAAAAGATTTGGGTCAGAATGAATTCGATATGCATTTAACATATACACATAACTTAAGATTAGAAGGCAATGTTAGGAACAAACAAAATAATCTATCTAAGTGAACAAATACTTTATTTCCTCAATACAAGAGTCTTAAATATGTATTCATATAGGTATAACAGAAAAAAAATGCATGTATATATTGATCACTTCTATTAAAATCATATCGTGTATTGCATTTGCACAAATCTTTCTATCAGATGCAAATTCACTTTTTGCGATTATAAACTGGTTTAAAAGAAGGTCGTCCAAAATGTGTCACATCAAAGTCACATACATGTATCATTATCGTTATGGTAAAAATGCGTCAAATGTCATTGTATTAAATAAACAATATATAGTTAAGTTTGCATAAAATAAAACAAAACATCCACCGATATGCATCTTCTAAGCAGGTGTCAGGTATCCCAGGCTTTACCCTTTTCCGGCTTTCATTACACTTATATTGCACGTATATGTGATTGTTTTGTGTGTTTAACTGGCGTGGTACTTCGACGTTATATATATATATATATATATTTGATTGGTGGTTTTTCATGTACCTTTCGCTTTCTAGAGCGGTACACACTTCGTAACGCCGTCTTTTTTAATCTTGGCATCCTCAACATCTATAACTCGCGTCTAGATATCTGGAAATAGTAAGCATAGTATTCCGTTTAGTAAGCATAGAATTCCGTTTGAGGCTTTTCAAACATAAGTATGTTCATATGTGTTAAAATAAACAGGTAAGAATTACACTGTGTTAATAATACCGTCGAATGTCGTATATTACACACACTAAAAGTTACCGTTAAGTATGTGAGAAAACATATGAAATTAAAAAATAATAATATAACAATTAATAAAAATATAAAAAAATTATAACTCTTTATTTCCTCTAGTGAAAATGTTTTCCAAAACATTCGCACCAAATGAATGCGGAATTCATTCACGACAGTTATTTCGCATAAAACCGTCTAACATAGGAAAAAGCTGTTTATCATTTGGAAGTCAGGTCCCAAAATGGGCTTAAAAGGAAGTTAGTTCCTAAAAAGGGGGTTAACCCGTTATAATTCGGCATTAAATAAATTAATAGACATAAAAAAACGCGTCGAGATAATGAAATAATCGTGATGTATGTTATATTTTACTGTAAACATGCACAAATACTGTTTATTATGAGAGAAACTATTATTCGAACATCCAACCTCTCGAAGGTCAAGAAATTAACAACAAATTTGTCGACGGTTTTGCTTCAATAACTTTTTTATTCCGACGTCTACGGTATTGAAACAAAAAACCGACGGGAACACAAACACCGTAGAGCCGAAAGGGCTTATTCATTTAAAAGAAATATAAATATAAACTGCCTTACCCGGTGAAAATATCCGCTACTCCTTCACGAAAAACACAAAAACGACGCCATCTTGGAAGTTTTGCTCCAGCTGACATCACTAAAACGCGGTAAGCTCCCGTATACGCATGCCCCCTGTTCATAGCAATATCCATAGTATGGATTTAAGCCGAAAGCGACAGTCCTTGAAATCTCATAAAACAGCAACAGCAAAAACAACAACAACAACAACAACAAAATCAACGCAATTTGACATTAATTCTTATGAAACTTACCGGTAATAGCGTAAGTTTTTCTCTGAAAACATTAACTTACTTTGCTTTTCTTAAGTCATTTGAATGGAATATACAATATCGCAGAATTTAGCCACGAGACATCACCACATATCGCACAAAGATGTAATAAACTCGCCATTGTCATGCTCTGTTTGCGCATATTTTTGTATTTTGATGTTTTAGTTGTTTATCGAACAATGAAGTTTGTTTATGACATTTAATTGATTAACTTGCCGAGATGAGTTTCTAGTCTGAAACTATTATTTACAACACATTATTTCTTGAAATGTCGTGTAATTTCTGGTTATAAACTTGAACGTCGTTCAAATGATACATTTCAAACCGACTTTCTGAATGGTTCATAACAACCTTATGTGTAAATATGCATTATGTATTTTAAGGCTTGCATAAAGTATACATTTACTGTGTTAATTTAGAACCTTTCAAATAAATCCACTCATTGTAGAAATCAGCAGCAATTGTTATTATCTCTGTTATGTAAATATATTAGTTTTCAAAGTTAGTGTGCCGGTATTCAAATCAAGTCCATCTTTATTTACTGCTATTCGAAAAGACATTAACTCATAGGGAATTATGGTAACAATATAATACAAGATTTCCGTAATAAATTGAATGTAAAAGAAATAACTTTAACAAGAAAATAAACGCAGCATTTTGCGCGTAGAACCTCATAACCAGGCACTTTCTTTCAGAGCATTTCATGTCGAATTGATTTTAACAATAAAAAGATATGTTATGTCATATATAAAAAAGAACTTGACACGAATCAAACTTTACTGTTTTATAGCCATTTTTTTTCTGGCTAATTTCAAGCTGAAGGTATACCGCCAACTGTCAAAGTCTCATCATGTAGCTTCCAACATTCAAGCGAAATAGTGATCTTTTAGTACACAACAATGATTTTAATGCCACACGTACAAAAATTGTGTCCTCAAGTAAATGGTATTGATTTATAGCATTTCACATTTGAAATATTTAGTATAATGTAACCTTTTGAAGCAGACATATTGTGGTTCACGATGGCCACCATATATTTAATATTTTCCTTATATAATTGAACGTAAAATCGACAACTTTAAGCGGAACTAAATTGAACATTTTGCACAGAGATACCCCCATTACCATATATTTTCTGAAAGGGCATTCTAAGCTGAATCGATTTAAGCAATACAAAAGATACGTCACGTACAAACCAAGAAAGAACTCGACGCAAATCAAAATTGACTGTTTTTGCACCTTCTTTTGTTTCGGCCGTTTTTATAGAAGAATGTAACGCGATTCAGCGTAATGTTTTTCAATGGTTATTTTTTAAATTAAATTTCAGTGATTTAGTTGTGAGCACCTATGCCTACCCTACCAATATCTCCAAAAGATTCAACCAAAACAACTGACTAAAGTGTAAAACACGCTTTGAGTAAAATATGTTGATTTATTTAGAGAGTACAGTACATGAATCGATTATTTAGTATAGTGTAACCTGATGGGAGGATAGGGAAATGCTTCCACGTGCATTTGAGATGATGTTCACATTTCCATCATCCGTTTTCTCGTTATTCTTACCGCTAGCAGAAATGCGAAATTTAACATCTTTATAACTGATAAGAGACAGTAATGAACAGATTTTTATCTCCGCTTAACTGTTAAAACAAACCTTTACACGGCCGCTGATGAGTTAATAGTTTTACCGTGCATCGATGCTGCAACGGAATACTGCTATCTTCGAGGGGGTACTGACAAAATCGCGTATATCTTACTGTCATAATCGGTACATCTGCTGATAAGCCCCTGATAAGCCCCGCCGCTGAAAATATCAACAGGTACTTGTTATTGTTTTTAAAATTGCAGTTATTAATCACATATCCGTGCTATCTCGCGAACTTCTTGCCTTGCACGAAAATGTCTCGTTTAACACGTGTTTTCGTACGGTTAAATAAAAGTGTTGCTTTTGATGCGGCACTATCGGGTCCTCAGTTCACTTTCACCGACTAATGAAATCCCGTTTTGTCACGCTTCGTTAGCGAGAAGCGCGCGAAATGCTGTTCTTTTGCAACGGCGTCGCGCGAAAGGTTTTGCAAGAACAGCTTTCAAAACAATATTCAAAAGGAATTTAAGTCCGACCGGAATCTTTGATGAAATAATTAGAACCTCTTTATTCCACCGAGGATACCGTTCTCTGGAACTGTCAAACGCATTCATTATGGACCGAAAAGTCACAAAAGCACCAGCAGGAGGTAGGTTACACAGAACTAAGTTGCAATTTATGACCTGTGGCGTGACCGTTCCTTCTTGTTTATGATACTGCGTTTGAGTTCTAAGGAAAAACCAGTAGGACCAAAAGCTATGTTCATTAAACGTTTACAATTTGATGCAAACGACTGCACCGACTCAATATGGATATAGCAAATAGCATTATGTATCATTCAACGAGAAATTCATATGTCTTAAGAATGATACTAAAAAACACATGTAACAACAGAATGACAGAAACGCAATTTAAAAAATGTATCTTTATGCGTTGTTCTTTAGTGTCTGCGTTTGATGCGCTACTTTTGAGGATGATGACTATTATTTGCGGGGCATGTGTCTACTGGAAAGTCTATGACAGCAAGTACGTCGCTATCTGATGGTGAAATACATGTATCTAATACGAGAGAAGCCGCAAGGTTGGTTTTCCTGTTATGTTAGAGATGATACAATACAGATAATTAATGGTTGGTGAAACATTAAACAAAAACTAACGAGACATTTTTGTTTTTACGTCGCTTGAAATCGTTCCGTGTAAGGTCCTAATTAAATACGGCACGTTGTTGCACGACATATAACACTTAGCGTAATTACATCCCGCTTGATTGCCAATCACTCTTCGCACCGTACAATACTTATTGCTTATTATTCGCATATACATCGGGGACTTCTTAATCCCGGAGTGCACTTTACGTCCATTAGGGCGATGGGAGATATAGCCGATATATTGCAACAAAACAATGGCGTAACATCAAAAGAACCACTTCTGGGATTACGATACCGCAAATCGATAAAATCACGCAGTGAATCTTGTGGACTGATTCCATAAGGAGATAGCCAGGTGTATATACATTTAGACTGTATTTCATATGCGTAATTTCGCTCTGCTTAATGCATTAATTTTAACATACGCTCGTAAATTCACATGAATTGAAAGTTATGTTTATAGAGGAGCATGTTGTACTCGTGGGTGGTTTCTCAATGAGATGAGCACATATTTTCCTTGTTTAAGCAACCTGGGTTTGTATCATGACAATTCTAAAAAATAATAATAATCTCAACTCATCGATAGAATTGAGTTTCCACTAAGCTGATAATCGACAATGTCGGCCAGCTGACAAACAATCTTCAATCTCAGCTCACATATTCTTCCTTCAACTCAGTGTTGAGTCGAACTACAAACTCTAAAAAACATGTGTAATAACCAATTGAGTATAATGTTCTTACTCATCTTAAACATTGACAAAAATGTCAACGTTGAGTCAGAATATTTACGTAAGCATGTTCGTCACACTAGGCCCAGTACCAGTTGCATCCGAGTGTTAAAGTTGCCGAATGTGTGCCCCACCTTAAAAATAATCTTAAAACAAGTTAAATGTGTGTCTGAAATTTTAGAATAAAACAGTTCATGATCAGAATGTTCGTGAAATAAAGGCGATGGTAGAAAGAAATTGATAAACTGACTGAAATAAAATAAGCAACCACGAATCCTGGGGCTGCGCCTGTATGCTTCTTCGAAACCGTGTATAGACAGGAAACAGTGTTTTTATAGCAGTTGTGTGGCCGATATTCGGCCCCATGCCCCACAAGAAAGAGTATATATTTTTACCCATTACAAAAAAGTGTTTTTTATTTGTACAAAGAAGTTTCTAATGATACATATATATTCAATTTTATTTTATTTTTGCATTTACATCTTACAAAGCATATAACTGTAATTTATATGATTTTGTTCTTCAAATTTGAATTATTATAAAGAGTTATATTAAATTAGTTTTTTCCAAATTCAGTGGACTTTTCGTGCGAAAACATATCCCAATCCCGTATTTTCATGTTTAACCAAAAAGGTATTAATTTAAAATACTATTGTTCATTTGTTTGTGTTTTCCAACAAGAGCATTTAACATAAAAATCATTTGCCGAGCCAACTTGTTTAATAGTTAGATAGGTAATATTATTCAATTAGTTACCTTATTTATGGCAAAAGCTTATTAGATAGCTGTTCATTATATCGTGGGTAATACATGTCTGCACAAAACATTAAAATGCTTTATATAAAATTATGTTACAGAGCAAAAATCAATAAAAATGCAATTTGTTTAAGATGAATTTACCGTAACCAAGTTTATTCAGGAGTCGGGCATTAGACATGGCAACATCTAGTCCTGTTTTTAAACACTGTAATGTCAAATTTGATGTTTTTGTTCTTTTTTTAAATCAATATTTGGATTTCATTTTTTAATATTTCTTGAATAGAAAAAGGTTACGGCATTTGAAGAATTAGAATTGGGAAAATCATGGGAAAAGTCTTTACAAAGTATTGACATTTCCAAATCGCTACCACAATAATATGTCATTTATTTGTCTTCACAATTTTCTATTTACAGTAGTTTGACATCAATGCTTTGGACTAACCCCTATACCAGGAATACATTACCTTTTTGACAAAACATGCAGGTGCCAAGTAATAGTCCGCGGACAAATAATATCAAAACATCAATAAATATTTGTATTTTATTATTACAAGTGTGTTTTATTTATCTCGAAAAAAATGCAGGGATATCATTAAGATTATTTCTAAAAATAGAAGTGGGGACATTAAGGGTTTTATTTTCAATTGAGTTTCAAAAAATTAGACGGATGTTGTACTTCATTTTTGTAGTGCCACGTCTAAATGAAACCACTGCATATGTAATTCAATAAAATAATTATATTTTCTTTTTGTAAATATAAACTTTACGGATCAATGCTTCTCATTTCACAAAATCACATAGTTGAGAAATGGCACCGTTTGACCCAATCCCGTTTGCAATCTTCCTGTTAGAGCTAATGTCATAATTGAATGCACTTGTGGAATTTATATTCCGCCTCAGGAACTCAAGCTATCTTAAACTATTGATTTTGGAATAAACTGATATAACATAAAACAGCGTCAATTGTCAAATCATTGTTATGCGTGGCTTATAAAAGTATATGTAGCAATACAACAGACTCTTTTACAAATGAAATATTTCAAAATCATGCTTATTTATTTAAAAAAAAAAATCTTTTAATTATTAAACAAATGTATCATTGAAAAAAATAACAGCCATTTACAAATAAACAATACATTACATTCATTAATAAACACGCTAGTTGCTAACATTCATAAGTGCAATGTCTTACTCCAAGTCCTTATCACACATCACGATTGTCCTTTAACTGAATGTGCTTTCTTGCTAGTGGCATGCTTTTTATTTACTACTTGTACATTTTCTTCCCATGCACTGATTTACAAAGAAATCTATAAATGTTTGGTAACTATCAGTACTATATTCCACAGGAGGGAAGCCCTTATTTTTTTACTGCTGGATCAATGGTACTGATGTTAATTTTCCCTGATAAATTATTTTATTAGCTTTCGCAAACAACCGGTGTGTAGTTGATTCGTTAACAATTGTTCGAGTAACATGGTTTACAGTAAAAATGGTCTACTTTTACGGCAAACGAAGTTGAACTCCTGGTCTCTATTATAGCATAAAATTATATAATAAAAAATAAAATAAAATGTTGGTTTCCCCCCTGTACTATATTCAATATGTTTGCTGCCTGCAAATTAATAATTTCACTACTTCTCTACTGTGATGGCATATCTGATATGTGTTATGTAGCTTCTGTTTCGCCAACAGAGAGACAGACATATAGTCTTCATAATAATTGCATTTTGTTGAAAGTCCACTAATGTTCCATTATAATAAATCAACAGAACAATTGAATAAGGTCACAATTGCTGGTATTTCAATACATTGCAAGCTTTGATAGATCCACAAATGTGCTGTTGGTAAATTATTAATTGCAGTCAGTTTTGTTCAGCGACATGTGAAGCCAAGCGCTTGGCAGAACAGCTTTATAATATAAAACTTACGAAAACACAATAAAGCATTCAGATTTAACTTACAAAAAAACGAAAATTCAAAATCATACAATACAGATGTGTAAGTCAATGTCCAATGTTTATGTTAGCACACTTTGATTTGTTATAGCTTCCCCACTGCACTATATATATATTTTTTTTTCCTGTCGTTTTTTTAAGATGAACCAGCATCATAAAATATAACGCTGTTTTGTGCTTATTCCTTACATAAGTTAACATGTGTATCTATTTGAAAATAATATAATATGTTTGATAAAACAACATAAATTCTAAATTCTAAATTTTGCTTTCTCTGTTACATTTTCGGTACAAATAAGTTGCGTACTAAACAGAAACATACCATTTTCTTTATAAAGCGCCAGAAATCGACTCCAGTTTCCGATTTAGGATGTTTAAATTGCTTATTTGGGAATTTAACAAATAGTTCTTCAAACTGTCATTTAAATGTTTTAATTTAAAATTCAGTTCTTCTACATAAGTTGTACAGGGTATGTGTCGATAAATATTAGATATTAAAATGTTACAGCTGAGTTTTGCTAAATACTATGCATGAAGCACTAAACTAGCAAATGAAAAAGCTCCATAACAAATCTTTTATCGAGTTGCAGGAACACGAAACATACTACTATAAACGTTTTAAGAATGTGACACGAAATTATTACGGCTCTTGGGGGGGNATTTTTAAGGCGGTTTTTTATTGTCGTAATCGGCTTCACTCAGTCATATTAAATTGAATTGGCCAAATGTTTATATTTGTAACACTGTCATTACTTGCTTTTGGAAATAAAATATGCTTCAAGTTAATTAAATTGTTTGAACAGTTCAATTAATCATATAATAACGCTATTGTACACATTTGAGAACCTATGTTAACGTTAAACATCACTACAATGTACATTGTTCGGTTAATCGTACTTCTTTAAAGCTACGGCATTTTTGTTCTGTTCTTCATTAGTTGTTCGCAAGCGAACACACAACTAATATCACGTTTAAAATACGATACACAAAGTTGTATTTTCACTGAATTTGCATTTTGTATTTGCTTGTTTTTATAGCTGTTGCTATCCTTACTCTACTTAGTAAATGCGTGAATAAGTACCTCATTAAATTCTTTCGGCTCGGTTCTGTTCATACTTTATGACGACTTTTAATGATCAGATGGCACGAGTCTAAAGGGATAGCATAACACCCAGCCCCAACCCATCCCAAAAGCACGTGACCGACAATAGGTTGGACATAAGCGATGACGAATTCAGTCAAAACATTTAATATTAATAACGCATCATGCTATGTACTCTGTCCGCGTATACTTACCACCTTGTCCCTGATTAAAGATTCTCATGCAAACAACCGAAAACTCATTATCTACTAATAGACTACGTAATATCCGTAGAACAAATTACCGACTGAACTAAAATATTTATCGACAAAATTCTCACGAATCATTGCAAATTACACAATTGTCACGTCCATTATTAATCATATCGGTTTCGGAACACTTCGGTCAATTCCTTGGACACTTCCTGGGACCCCAGATGGACTCTAGGAAAGGTCGTAACGGCCATATGGTAATTGTAACACGATATGATGTGCGGTTTATGGAACACTCGCTATATTCCATGCAATCGTATTGGATCTTTGTCAATGTAAATAACAGATGACTTGTCTTTGTTTTGCGAAACGGTGGACGGCACATTTTGAAATGAGTTCTTCTGAATCATGGTGTCCCCCGAGGAACGTTCTATTTAGTTTATCTCCTTTAGCATGAAACTTTTGGAGGGGAAACAAAAACACAACAAATTTACGAGGAGTTGACGTTATTGTACATCGACTACCGGTATATGTTTTAGCACAAACTGCTTGTGGAAGAAACGCTTATGTTACAATCGTATGTTGATGCTGCTTATCAACGCTTTCAATTTAGTATTAAATTGTTGGATAATATTGCAAACATACCCTTATTAGTGTATCTAATTAAAGCATCTTTTTCTAAACAGAAATCACTGGCAAACCAGAAACTCAAAAGACCATAAGTAACAATGATACAATACAACAGCATTTAATTTTAACGAAACCTGTTTTGTCCACGGTACCAAATTTCATAGTTTCAAACGAACTTTTTCAGGTTGTCGTGTATTAGACGCTATTAAAATTATTTAATCTGAATGCTTCAAAAACAGCAAAACACTTTTTGCAAGACATTGCAACATAATGTAAACAAAAACATGATTTCTACTGAGTTATTCATATCACAAAGTTCGATGCAATATCGCAAAATATTCCGTGCATTATTAGAAAGAATAACGCTTCAGGAATGACATTTTATGTGTCCCGCGTGAATAAACGCATCATACTACATTGCAGAATGCGTGTTGCCGAAAAAGTGGCTTTTGTAAAGTTTTAATGGAGACTTTTTGTTGAATTTGAGGATAGGATTGTATTGATTCTAAAGGAATAGGAAAATCATTATATTTCTTTTGGTTTGACATTTATATACTTTTATAAGATATTCAAAGAGAACAATCTTTGAATACATTGGATGTTTGCTATTAAAACGCCAAACGTTCTAAAGAGAGAAATATACATAGAGTGAAATGACATTGATATAAAAGAGATATTTGAAATCGACAAATAAATACGACATGTTCCAGTGTTTCATGTTAAAACATTATATTGCTTGGAAATTCTTTAGAATACAATTTTGGGAACATCTAAAATTATTTATTGCAATGATGATATTTGAAAACATGCATTTTTACGGGTTTACGGTTCAAAGATATTTCATAAACGTAACGTCACCTGTAAGACGATAAAGAACATTTAGTTTAACAGCAGTGATTTATTACGCACATGATTTGGTCTTTAAGATTTCCAGACAATGCGCAGAAGTCACGTAAAATCGCCTAATTGCCGCATATTAGACATGCACAATTCCGCGTTATGATCACGTGATCACAGTTAAGAACTGTCAACAATATCCGGACATGATATTTCCGGACAATGATCAGACGACACAAAAGTTCACGCAGACGATGTTTTATGTTAGGGGCCATATGCTGTACCCCAAAGATTTGTTTAATTGCGGAGACTGTTCTAATTTATTCTGGTGTCGTTGTAAATTAACAATGGGCGTGGCACAAGATGTTCGGTTTCTTTGATGACGGTCTTGTTAGATTTTGGCGAAGTCGTGTTATTTAATTTAGTTTTATTTATTCAACATACAAATGAAGATGAACTAATTCAAAGCTACATCTCTAAATAACTTCGAGATCGGCAAATCGTGACTGATATTGATTCAAACTTTATATCACACATCATAACATGCCGGAAAGCAGCAATGTTTTAATTTTCTTGTAAAAAAGACCTTTGATTGAAGATCCAACACATTTTCAACGATTTCATATTTCAGATATTTAGTAAAAATCATAATGCGATCATGTACCTGTAAATTTTCGAGTTTTCCCAATTATACACTTAAAACTAAAAAAAGGTCTCGAGTAGGTTCGTACTTTATCCGTCCGTAGACATTAGCTTAATTTTTACACGTCTACAACGCAATGTAGTTTCTATTCATAAAACAGTTCGCTATCAGTTTCCGCTCGTATGGTTGCGTGCACAAACCACATTCGACCCGCAAACACTAATCGCCATAGGACCTTCCATCGGTGTTCACAACCCCCTCGACACCGGCAAGTCAGAGACTAATGGCACCAGCGCGTAAATTATTCACATCAAACGTATTCGGTCATGTGTCTATTTTCGCTATTAACAGTGGTTCATTTTAATGACAAGAAATGATGTGTTATATTCTGATAATTAGTTTCCATAATAAATTTGTGAAGGCATGCATATTTAAATAAAGGCAATAATTGTGAATGTATTACAATACCATAAACAACGTGTTTTTATTCGGAATATATTGACAACTGGGGTTTCCGTTACTTTACATTAGATACAAATCAACCGCGTTATGCGAAAAGGGGTCTTATGCCGTTTGCGGCCAACTAAGCTCCAGACCAGCATTCGCATCCGCGCAGTCTGGTCTGGACCTATCCTGTCTGTTCTATAATCACATAAGGTTTCGTTGCCTCGTTAGCAGTCCGGGTAGCTCCTGACAAGATTGGTGTGGTGCTACGCTGTCCGAATATGTCATAAGACCCAATTTCGCATTGTAATGATTATACGGCTCAAATAAGAATGACTTAAATTTCTGTATTTATTCATTGTCAATTGAAAGTAAAGTGCCCTAAAATAGTGTATCTATATGCGAATAATAATGTGACAATGGCATATAAATATATCAGTAAAATTTTTCCTTATATACCAAGGGATTAGTCGAGTTCCGAATAAGGTCTATTTGTATCAGCACTAGAAACGTCGTAAATCTGTCGGATCTTAGGAATGTGTCCAGCAATCATACTCGATCTAAACAAATATAAACACTCGATTACTTGTTTTGTGGATGCATAAATTGGATATGAGTTTTCCACCATATCCGCGTTCCCAAAAGCATTCTGTTCAGTTTATCTTCCATCTTTTACGGCATTAAACCGTGGAAGACAAAACAAGTTTAGGACGAATCTACATAACTCAAAGTCAATACAAATATTGGTTTTGAAGTAGATGGATCGGCGCACGTCAGGAAATATTTTACGGCGAAGATGGTCTTAATTTGTTCGACGTCGCACGCGATGTTCACGCGCCGCGATGACGCTTACGGTAGAATATGGCCGCCACGCATGGAAGAAATTTGCATTTTCTATAATTGTTTTCATCAGCGTTGGATGGAAGGCGACAGAGAAGACGTTATTGTTTTTCTCGATGTTAATTTCATCTATCATAACCGCTATTAATGTCTTTTAGATGCTGTCAATGTGCCGCGATCGGCGAACACTAGCTGAATAGCGGTGCTGGGTCATTGGAAATGGTAACGTTTTGTTGACATCTGTTCTTGGATTATGTTCATCCGGGCACAACTAATCATGTGTCGGTGTTTGACACATATACTTCGACATTGAATGTCTAAATTTATGATATTTTCATTGTTGCAATTGAATGTTTTAATATATTACTGGGACATTTTCTCATTATTTTGTTTGTTTGTATGTGTGCAGACTTAAGTCCAAGCACAAAAGCACGTCAGCAATGGCATTACAAAAACAACGACCAATAACATGCTGCAAACTATTTAACAGAAATACCTTGCAGTGGCCGTTTGTTGAGAAACAGTGTACAGAAAGAAAAAAAACTTATTACTAAGTTAGTTTCTCATGTACCATATCTTTCCCGAAAAAAAAAGAAATAAATATTTCCCATGCGTTCGGGCCAAGACTACAAGCGAACAATATTTGTTTTACTCAAAGTTACAAAAAGCGCACTGTCTATTTCACTGATAAAATTACGTCTAACAAAACGCCTTCTAGGAAGATATCTAATGCGATTTGATCAAAATGTAAAGATGCTTATTAAACTTGTTCTATTTAAACCTTGCAGAATAATTTAAAACACAAACAATGCAAAAATCAGTTGGTCGTAAATATCATATAGTTTGAATTTAAAATAATTGTGTTTGTAAAATAACACTTTTTTTAAAATAACAAATTGTCATTCAAGCTTGATTTTTGAACCCGACTAAAGCTTGGTCGATTTTTGATCTACGGAAATAAATGAGCCCCGCTCTGGGAAAACATAGCTAAATGCATGTGCGTGAAGAATCGTCTCAGATTAGCCTGTGCAGTCCGCACACGAGACTTTCCTATTGTATGGAATTGTTCGTTTAAATGAAGTCTCTTTATAACGAATATAAAGTCTGGGCGAAAAGTGTCGTGCCTGATTAGCATATGCGGACTGCACAGGTTAATCTTGGACGATACTTTCCCCACACGCATTAAGCCCCGTTTTCCCAGAGCGCGACTCAAATATAACAGCAGGCTGAAACATATACCAACATACCAACAACCATAATTTACAAAATGTAACCACTGTTTCATTTATAAATATACAGGCTGCAATATTTTACAGCCTGTTCCTTCTGTCACCCGCAGATATTATTTTAGAGAAAAATCATTTCATAGCTGTTGATTTTTCGAACATCATAAAATTGCCACGAAGTCCGTCGAGACATTGTCAAGATGGCGGCACCGTCTAGTATTTTGGCGAATAATGAATATTCTGACGGCTTTGACGATGACATTGGCGTCCAGGGGCCACATCCGGTTCCCATGGGTACCTTCCATTCTTCTGGTGCTGACAGGACAATGTTTTGAATTCACCGCTATAACTTTTGTTATAGAAATTAACGGAACCCGTCAATGCGCCATGGGTTTGACAGAGATAAATAACGACAGCGTGAAGTGAATATTTAAAGAAAATGTGGCATTCGAATAAAGTAATTTAAAAATAATACGATGTGATTGTTAATATATGGGAAACAACTGAAAGTGTACGTTAATAAGTATACAACGTTATATTACCGTAGTTTTAACAAATATTTTTTGCACAAATTTAAAATGTATAATCATATGCCTTAATAGTAAATACATCCACAGGCATACTATTTTGTGAAATGTTCGATTGCATCTAGGTCTTTTTGAATGAAAAATGCGTCATTTTGACCAATTGATTGATCTCAATAAATGTAATAACAACCACGTTTGTAGTCACCTATGAGGCTATGACGAACCAATTGACTTCCGCTTTTAGTATTTCATTACCATTACGGTTTGTTGCATTTTCTATTTTCTAATATTTGGTAGAATGTAGGCTCCAACGTTCCGGCGTATTCCTGCTTGTTTTTTCTCCCTGCATCCGAGCCAATATTAATCCTTCGGGAGAAGCTACTATGAAGCGTTTTAATAAAGATAGCAAAGCGTAGCAGATATCAAAGCGAATATAATAAAACATTTATAAGTTCTAACAAGCTTTTTAATCTCTTGTGGCGTCCAACAAAATGCGGTGAGTTTCATTTGAACGAGTTTAGATTGGTTCGATGAATTATGCAGCTAAATTTCTCCCCAGCGGATTCGGAAACGAGGCGCGTTTTCCAAGCATGAACGATTGAAACACACTTCAAACTATTAGGTCTCCATCAAATATGTTTTGACGTACGATGGCTTTAAGCGAATTCGTATCAATTGGCACGCGACCGATTTGTGAGGAACTGATATTTGGAACATCAATACGGTGAACTTTATAATCATTAGGAAGAGCGATTGTAAAAAAATATCACTAATTGAAATTTTTCATCATCAATAATTCAGTGATTTAATATTCACGGAAGACTGAAATAGAATGACTTCCTTTACATATAAGCGTCGTCTTTGTTGTGGTAAAGTATTTTTACCTTTATGCTCCACCGTTTCGAAGGCGAGTTTCAGTTTAAGATTGTTTCAATATTTTATGCTATGTCGTGATGAAAAGCGCGATATAAACTTTCTTCCTTTTCAAACGTCCATATTATTGGTAAACTAAACGACAATCGATAAAAAAAGTACGACAATAAAATTGTGGCTTGTAACAATTCGTAGTATTGTATTGAAAATATCGAATGTTATTAATTATTACGTGCGAAATACCTTTATATATAAGTGTACATTAAAGTGAAATGTTATCGAAGTCATATTACTCAAGTTTGAACAGGTTTTTACATTACTGGCATATATCAGTAAAAAAATATATTTATATTTATAGTTCAATTTAAATGTGTTAATTCTTATTCAAATAAAAAAACAACACTTATGCTAGGATGAACACACGAATTCAATTCAAACCACAACAACAACAACTTTATTTCATGTTATTAACAATGGTCTTTGTACGATTCAAAAATAAGAGAAGATATGTGAAATTAAATGTTTGTTTTTGAATTAAATTTATTTATTATTATGATGTATAGTATGCACAAATTAAATTTATGCTAAATGAAGAACATTCAATATTTGCGTTCATAAATTATTTCATGCAAAAGTCTTCGAAACGAGCGTCAGGTGTGTTGTTTAACAGATAAGAATAATTTCTCGGAATTAATTAATTAATTGATTTATTTGTCAAAGCACAGCGATATGTATTCCGGCAATTAAGATAAAACAATTTAATGCTAACCAGGGTTGCATTTTCTTTACACGAACATGGCTTCCGACACGTGACCGTCGTAGGCGCCATTTTGAATTGCGCATGTCACCGGTGCGGGAAATTATTGTTTTGTGATAATTACAAAGATAAAACATAACACATCAAGATTTAATTAGCTTAATAGTAGTTAATACGCACGATGCACGTGCACATCAAGATAGTCTTTTACGATTCAATACAAGATATTTCGATAATAGTTTCTGATAAATGTTGACGCTGGGAACATGAAACAAAGGTATGGTGAAATGCATAAAGTATCTTAGTAAGTCACAACACTGCATAAACTATATTATTGCAAATTGTTAAACTGCATCAAGTATCTTGTTACTCAAGCCTCTAAACACAGAGCGTACGTACGCATGCGTGTATCCCCAGTCTCTAGGCTACATTATACTAAACAATCGAATGACACAGGGCCATACTCTCTAAATAAATCAACATATTTTACTCAAAGGCATGTTTTACACTTGCGACAGTTGTTCTGGTTTTATCTTTTGGAGATATTGATAAGTTTAGCAAAGGTGTTAACTACTAAATCACTGAAATATTATAAATTTGGTGACTGTAGTAAAACATGGCGCTAAAACGAGTTACATTCCATTAGAACATGGCCGAAAAAAGGAGGTGCAAACACAGTCTTTTGGGATGGGTGTCGAGTTCTTTCTTGCTTTGTACATGACATATCTTTTTAATTCCAAATCAATTTTGCTTAGAATGCCTTTAAGACAAGGTATGGTTATAAGGGTCTCTATGTGCAAAATTTATTTTTACCTAAAGTTTTCGCTTATACATGGAATTATAAAAGTAAAATATTCAGTATATATTGTGACCTCTACACACGAAATATCAGTACGCATGCGTAATCCGCAGCCTCTTCAAAGGAAGTGTATATGGTAAACATTGCACTGATTTGGAAAATATATAATACCCAATGAAAACATGTAAATGCTTTGCACATAGTCGATAAAATGGAGCGAAGATGGTGAGACGATATGGAAACGAACATACAGTACATAGAAAATACTGTAAAAACGGACAAATTATCTTGTGTACATTTATACATGTTGACAGCAAGTATTATTGTATAAAAACACACATGTTATGGACGTGTACAAATCTTATGTAAAGTTAAAACAATATGGGAACGGACAATTGATATGGGCATTGACAATGGTGTAGAACAGAATAATAAAGGCATGGATACTATTGAGGACATGGACACGTATGTGGAAAACAACAAACGATATTGACATGGTTAATGTTTAGCACATTGATAACGGAAACAAGAAATATCTTTAAAAAAGATATACGGCGTTTATCCTGACTTGGAAAAAATAAGAAAAGGTATGTGCTATTTGATTCTGTAGTAGAAACAATGATGCACACTCGTTGAAAACAAACACTTTTCTTTTTAAAGTAAAAATGGGTTATAATTATGATCAATTGCCAGGACAGAGTTCTGGGCATTTGTTTTTGACATCTGAAATAGTGGGAAGCTAATGATGGCAACCTATTCATAATGATACATGATATAAAGAAAAACAACATGCAAATACGGTGTTTGTGTGTGTGAGATAGAAAATTTATCAAAAAAGTAATATAAATATTAAGTACCATATACTATGACAACAAATAATATTGTTTGTATAATTTAAATGTACATTATGTGATTTGCTGCTTATAAGGGATCCCTACCAGGATTTGAACCTGGATTTCCTCTCCATATGGAAAGGTGTGTTTGCTTACACTATAAGGATGTTCCCATTAACAGCAATATTGGTTACAATTATTTCTGACAACTATATTAACTATTTCAATAACTATTTTTTCCGTGACACAAACATGTGTAAATACATGTTTTGAAGTTTTTGTTAAGGCAGATGTCACTTCAGTTATGACATGTACCATAAGGGATCGCTTTTACAGCTGCTCCGGATCAGGAACTCCTGTGCGTCAGAGGTTTTAGACTCCATGGCAACTGGCCTTTTCATGGACAATGGCAGTGACTCTGGCACTTCCTATTGAGTCAACAGAAGGGCTAGTCCCTGTTCAAGCGAGATCCTCTCCCAGTGCTTTGCACCAGCACTGAACCTGAAAACTGACACAGATACTTTAAAATATATACTTCACAATATTGTTATAGAAACAATAAAATGCCTTTTTTTATTTTAATTGATTATTGTTGCGGATCGCAAATCTAAACAGATAACCCAATGACTTGTTGAAGATATGTCTGTTCATTTACATGTGTTGGTACATGTGAGTCTGTAAGAAACTGCACACAAATAAACGAATCAAATATTTAAAAAAAAACTGCCAATACACGATATTCACAACAAAAAAATTACAACTACAACAACAACAACAATAATGGCAGCAAGAGCTATTACTGTACATTAACACCCGCAGAGCTAGATATAATATGCCCTCGGTGAAATCTACCATTAATTATTCTTACCATATTGCAATGAAAAATTCTTCAGCAATTGTTGATTTTTTCTTGGGTTTGATGCGCAATACACAACCGCAGTACACTCGCATAAATTAATGTGAGGAAATATAGTTCCATTAAAAAATTATGATAATGATGCCACTTGAAGCGGTTAACAGTAATTACACAATTAATTAATATATCAGTGAACTAAATCTTGCAATAGACAAACACTAGTATAAATTATTACATTCTTTGACTTGAGACGTTGACGTGTATAACTACTACGCTGTTTACAAATTTATATAAGAATGCAATATTAAAAGCCGAGCTACATATGTCAATCTTCACCCTTAGATATTTTCGACATTATTACATTCGAAAACCTGCGAATCAATAGGTCTCAAAAGAAACATATATTTCCGCAAATTGCTCTCATATATGTTGCTTATAATATTGCTTTGGCAGTAAATATTAACTAGGAGCTTGTTTACATCAAATAACACTTGTACTTAATGTTCACAGTTTCACCTAGCGATAGCGATATATGAAACTCGGGGTACATCGAATAGGCTATGCGATAAATGGTACTTATAGGTCTTTGTTTTAGTGCGCACATTTTATTTTAAAAATAATAACGGTCTATTCTTTTTCACGTCCTATTTGAATAATCATCTCCAATTTTAATACTGAACGTATATAATGTAAATACACTGTTTCACGCGAGCTGTACACGCACAAGGAAACAGCTGTGCCTTACATATTGATATATCGACAAAGCGACCAAACGAACTATTTTTTACTAATTAATCCATCAGACAAAACTAGCATAGATTCCATTTTTTCAATGAGAAAGTCGCAACCCCTTCACTCAAAAGTGTAACATGCTATACCACAAGAACGCGATTTTTTACCAATTATTCCAACGCACAAACATGGCATAGATTCCAAANTATATTATATTATATTATATTATATTATATTATATTATATTATATTATATTATATTATATTATATTATATTATATTATATTATATTATATTATATTATATTATATTATATTATATTATATTATATTATATTATATTATATTATATTATATTATATTATATTATATTATATTATATTATATTATATTATATTATATTATATTATATTATATTATATTATATTATATTATATTATATTATATTATATTATATTATATTATATAAACACACTCTGTTTAAACTATAATTCAACATACACATTTACCCTTTACAAATACAAAAGTTTATATTTGGAACAGTACAGAAACAAATATACTTCTGTATTGATTATTGACGTAATTAAATATTCTGGTTGTGATCACTACATACAAAGCTAATGCACGTACTGGTTAAAGACATGATGTTGCCTGCGGGCAGAAAAATTGACACGTGCAAGCCTATTAAACTTTAATATAGAAGCATTTAAATGTCATTGGAGATGCGTTATTGACATTCCGGCGTAACGACCGAGTGCATTGAAAACCTGTCAAAACAAGCCGAAAATCATCGTTTAATTGGTATTAATGTTTCATCATAACAATATTGCAGATTGCATCTACGAATCACTTTAGCTCATCCTTCCGGCGCTCTTCAATCTCCCTAACTATCAGCGGAGATCAATCATCACGTGACCTTTGCGCGTGCCCCATGACCCGGGGGCGCTTCATCAACGGCGGCGCCCCGACACTCTCCCCCAGTCTTCCCCTTACGGTATTCCAGCAGACGACTGCGGAGTATCCGGCGCTCTGACATTTGCGACAATAAGAACGCGTAATTGATATTTATTCCGGGTCGTCGACGGTAAAACTGAGGGCTGATTAATGTAATTGATTGGGTTAATTTTCCCAATTATTCTAATTACTGAAGAGCCACTTATAATTCACCATAAACTAACCTTGTTTGGACCGGTCCTGTCTAGGGCATGGAAATCTGTCGATGCGCTGGGAACGAGGCTGGGACTGGTGGTGTGCGTGGTTCATACGTCCGAACGTTCGCTATTTGTATTAAGTGTATCTTAAGTGTTAAAATTGAGTTATGTATATTTTTAAGTACGCACCTGTCGCAGCGCATGCTTGCTGTATGAGCCTCGCTCTTTGAAAAGGGGATTTAATGCATGTGCGTTAAGTGTCGTCCCAGATTAGCCTGTGCAGACAGCACAGGCTTATCAGGGTCGCTACTTTCCGCTTTAATTGTATTTTTCGTTTAGGGGAAGATTGTTATTGATGAAAATCCAGTTTAAGCGGAAAGTATCTTTCATGGTAAGCTTGTGTTGACTGCACTGGCTAATCTGGGGCGACACTTTACGCACATGCATTAAGCCCTGGTTTCCCAGAACGAAGCTCATATCTTAAGTGTTAAAATTTAGTAATGGTTATTTTGAAGTACGCGTCTGCCGCAACGCATGCTTGCTGTACGTACATGTATTTTGAACTTGGGTCACTCTTACATGACCCAGCGTTCTCGATTGTGAATGTCTTTATTGAATAGTGGGGATTAAATTACATCTTTTTTGGATTCCCTCTGGGGATATTATCTTGTAAAAAAAAAAAACAAGAACATATATTTCATAGTTTCATACATGGTTTAACCTTCCGCCGTCTCCATGGTGTGCGATTTTTTTATTATTATTTTTTATACCACATTTATTTAGCGCCCTTTTCATACTCGAGATGTGCGTTCAGAGGCGCTTTACATTTTGTAAGGTTGCAGTAGCAAACACGGAGATACCAACACACTTTTACCTAACATACGAATAAAAGTATCGTTTCGTTCGTTTTTTTGTCTCGAAATCATTCTACAACCATTTTATGTTACAAAACTCGATCTGGTTACAATAACTCTTCATGCATCTGCGTACAAACTGAAAACAGCATAATTTATATTAATAGCAATAATGATTTATTTACTTTTAAAAAAGTATGACATTTTGATATTTGTGCAAAAAAAGATTTTTGACATGATTTCACAAATTGTAAATGCTATTAAAATAAATATTAAATAATTATTATTCTAATAAGAATTATTGTAATAAATTACTATTATAATATTTATAATTATTTCAACATTAAGAGAAACTAATGTTACTGTTACGTCGAAAGCAAAATATTTTTAACAATGGTTTTATTATTTTTCGGTTCAATTATTTCGCATCTTATCACGTGAACAATTTCACGGAATCCACTATTCTACCGTTCTTAAATAAGACTTTATACACGGAGAATATTTATTAAAGATCAAGAACAAAAGGCGCAACAGTTAAAATTACCATGTTCACTTGTTCGGGTACGCGTAAAACATCCTTTGAAATCTCATACGTTGGCGTACATCTGTGACTTAAAGCAACGGAAGACAATAATAATTATTCATAATTGCTAATCACAAGCCGGCATTGTACTTTGATCCATATCGGGTAATAGAAGGACCCGGAAGACGGCCCGTTAGGGTCCTTATGGTCCCTCAATCAATTATACAAAATGGCCGCTCATTATGTGCGCGCGCATAGCCCAAGGCGGTCTCGCTTTTCTCGTGCAAAGCATGGCCGCGGCAGTAATTTCAACTTTGGGATCGTTTAGTATAATTGGTAAGATAATTTCTAATGATGTTTATGTAGGCATTAAGAACTTTCTTCTATTGTCCGCCTTATTAAAGACATGCTACTGTGTTCATTTTGATCCTTTGTCGATTGTGCTGGGTTAAATAATGGTTGCAATCAATTAACGATGTGTTAAGATTTATTGATTTAGTTTGACACATTTTGCTACATAATTATCATGTTAACAAGTGCAGAGTTGAAATTAATGTTATTGTAATTGTTTACTACATTACTACCAGAATCTTAAACAACATTCATAAATACTAATACAAAAATAGCACTGAAATAATTTTACATTAACCAAAAAACAATAAAATAAATACAAATTCAAACGTTCAGTTATATCTCATTTAAATGAAAATCTTTTGAAATCTATACATTGCAGTGCTTTTAAACTTGTGTAAGAATAATTCGCTGAAATTGAAAATTGCACTTAAAAGCAGACTTGTTTTTTTTCTTGTTTAGCTACTCTTCAATGTGTTCTTGGTTAACTGATATTGTTAAAAAAAATTGTATTCCATATTTTATATTAAAAAGTTTGAGACTACTGGAAAATTCGTTTTAATTGCAGAAAAAAATAACATAATAATTTTCTTCAATAAGAAAACAATAACAACAGTTCTATTTAAAAGAATCAGGGTACAAAGATTTTAAACCAATGCAGTAGAGTACTGTAATCATTTTAATTATAGTTATTTTTTAATCAGTTTTTATCAAGAAGCAAACAGTAATATAGCCATGCTTCTATCAAATAGAATAACATATAAAAAAAAAAATAAAAAAATATACAGTACAGTATAAGATGTCTCTGTTATTAAATTGGCATTGCAAGCTATTGATATTTTTATTATCTCGTTTCTTTTATAACATTTGCTCACATGTGTATTTGTCATTAAGCGACTTTAACATGCGCTTTTGCGTTGAACACAGAAATACCTAAACATATAAAAAAAAACACACATACACAATAATAATCCCTGCTTAATTTGCATGTCGCCTTAGTATCTACTAACTTTAGCGAAACAACACATTTTGCATTTTCCTTTCAAACATATTCATAATTAAATCGAAACGGAACATTTCGTCACCTGGGTTCGTTCGTGAAACTCGCAGAATCTGGAGAAAAATAACCACCGATTCGCCACCGGAAGGGCGTGGTTGCAGCCTTCGACGCTCCTTTTGTAGTCCGTGCGCATGGCGTCAAAATATGAAAATGTCCGTAATTACAGGGTAGCGTTTTCCTCCGTGGTCTCGCGATTCGAAATAAGTGTTATAATTATAACTGTAAAGACGGAGCGAACAAATAGACGGCACGCGACTTTGAGGGGAAACATTCTGGGCCAAGTTGCTCCTGTAAACGTCTCCGGGTAATTAACCCCTGATAGCGGGCGGCAGGCGGGTATTGTTTCCCCGGGCCTTAAAGTTCAAAGCGCTAACGGTGTCTGATGACCCGCTGCGACCTTCTGCCACTGTCGGAGAAATAAATATGACAATTTACAAAGATATACAAGCTCCCGGTAGCTTCATTAACAACTAACTGTTTGCCGTGAAAGAAGAAATCTGTTGCGTCCGATATCATTATCTCGTATTTGTAAGTTTGGTGTTCTGAAACACGATATACGCGATATTAAATGCTCTAATTGTCTATTACAGATCTACATATTTATTCTATCATATGCCATTTGCTTCCACCAAACTAACGTCCGACAGCATAAAGCGTTTAAATAAAGTGTCTTATTATTTATTTATTTTGAATAAATCATATACATGCACCGCGGTGTTTTTAATGCTCTTTGAGCGGGAAAAAACAACAACATGCGCTTTACGCACAATTTTCGTAAAAGAACAACAACAACCAAACAACAATGGCGACAACGACAACAACATGAACATATAAAAAGCTGATCATTATTTATTTTTTAATCAAGCGCTTTTGTAAATTCTTAAGAAAATGTCGCGAACACATTATTATTGTTAAATTATTAATAACACGTATTTGTCTGACATATTAGTTTTTGATTCATTTAAAGTAATCAACAAATCGCGCGTTAATTGAATCGCATGAGAAAGAAATGCCAAAGGCAAAACTAAAATTATAACATCAGTGAATTAATAAACCACTCTTGTAATGAAAACATCTTTGATTTTACCACAATTTTATTGTTAAAATGAAATGTTCTTTTTACTTAAAAACACAACAAAACAATTATAGTGTTGCGCACTTTTAAAGTCGTCGCTAATACAAAACGATTATTGTTATGTACTTATATCTCACTCTATTATTATATTGTTGTGTTGCGAACTTTCTATTTGTTGAAATTGACAAAAGTGGCTTTCACATAACACGACTTACACAACATGTGTATTTAACGGCATTTTTTTATGTAAAACGCATTCATTTTTACTGTGTAATCCATAAAAAAAAATGACCGGTAATTATGAATTAATTATTTTCCAGGTAATTTGTAGAAAAGTGTTTTTTAACCATACACATTTAAATGTTACTTTATTCCTCGGCTAAAAAAAACAAATACAATTAAATGTCCTGATATAGTAACGTTATAAAGTGTTCAGCCTTTTCATGAGCGTTAATTTTTTCGAAGGCAGTTTGCAAGATGCCAACAAATCAACCAAAACCAAATGAGACAAAATATAGAACGGCTTTATAGCAGCGAAATCGAGAATCAAAGAAAGCGAACCCAGAATTAAGGGTCTTTTTAATTTCCAAAGTTATAAATTATTGACAGGTTTCCGTTTTACCGGTATGAAAGTCATTTTCCGAATCGAACTAACTCAGTGGTTACGATCGCCATCGGTTCGACTACACATCAAAGATAAAGGAGTCCATTATCCGAAATAACTGTAACTGCACTTGTTTAATGAAACATTCCCCGCTTTGTTATTCCGTTCGTAACGGTTCATTGTATAATTGCAATCACAGATGGCAAGCAAAGACCAAAGGGACACAACCCCGTAGCTCACTCAGGAAACTATCGGATACATTCAGCACGCACTGATGTAACGCCGTGTCTAGCGATCTCGATTCTGATTGGCTAATCGATTAATGGTTCCAGGGCGAGCGCGCTTGGAAACCGTTTACGCGGAAATAGGGCGGTGCTTCGGAAACACTTCTTGGCACCTAATGAAATTCGATATCCGGATTGGTCAATGATAGTCCCTCCTTCTGGAACCGCGGTCTCCCATAGGATCGGGAAATTCTAGGGGGACAGCTTACTTATGCGCGGAACAGAAAAGCAACAAAAGGCGTTCCGCCGGGATTAGGGACATTACTAGAGTGTTGTCGCTTGGAGAATAGTGCTCTTCAGATCTTCTATCAAACAAATTGACCCTCTGCGGCTCTTGAAAACCGGGTAGACGGCTGCGGAGTTTGAGCCTTGTGGAAATTAAAATTCTTGCAAACACGCGGTTTTAAGTGTCTATTGGGATATACAAATCGACAGAAGAAGTTCTGAAAAGAGATCCCTAGATTGCTGAAGTTATCACATATTTTTGAGTGTTTCGTATTTTCTCAAGTTTCCATCACGCTACGGGACATCTTTATTGCAATTTTCCATTTCGGCAATTCGCGAAATACGATGATGATGAAAGATATATTTTCCATCCTGGGCTTCTAATACAAGTGGTAAATTGCCTGGAAAAAAGTGTTCTAACAAATGAAGTGAAAAGTGTCGGAAGGAAGCCCGTTAACAGATTGAACTCTCTAAATGAAGGAGGAGATATCGCAGCTAGCCCCTGTCCGGAACTGGATGCAACCTACCATGGTGGAGCAAGGAAGCGGAAGGCAAGTACCCGACCCCTCCCTGGGCCCCTGGGTTAAATCCCTGGGGCACCCAGACGCCTCCCCAGGCCCCTGGGTTAAGTCCCTGGGACCACCTTCACGATTATTTTAAGACTTATGATAATCAAAATTTCATAAAACAACTTAAAACTGTCATCAACGATGTCCATGTAATTAACTTTGCATTTGATTTTTTTTTTCATTATCATTGAGTTTATTGCTTTTATCGCACTTTAAAGAGTAATAATCCAATATCACAACTGTATTTAAATCTGAAAAGTCACTTTAGTTTAATTTAAATAGAATTGCGTTTTTTTTGTATGAACTAAACATAGTAATGCACAAAAATCTAGTTTTCAAAGTAGAAGGCTTAGACCTAATATAATACAATGCAGATGCACTGAAAATTCATATTTAATGGTAAAGCTTTTGAGTAAGTTAGGGTACTTTCGTGATCACCTGGTCAGAAAACAAATAAGTCCATGATTCATCCAATGTGACATAGTAATATGGTCATTGTATGTGATTCGTCGGAAATTTTATATAAATTCCAGTCAAAGAAACCATAAAAAAACCGGGTTGAGAACATAGTTTTATAACTTTGACTATGTGTAATAAGCTACCATTTTAAAGAAGATGATTGTGATTTTGAGTGAATGTTTCATTTTGAAAGGGCATTAATTACAATCTGAAATAATCTTTATAATAAATATTTCTTTTAATATTTATAGAGTCAATTAATGAACGGCGCAACCCCGTTCTTCAAAACACCGCTTCAGTTATATTTCTGTTTCGTGTCAATTTATAATATTTTCTGTTTCAGTTAAAAGCATTTTTTTTAAATATGTATGCTTTGTATAATACTTACATGTATAGAATGTGCGGTAAAAACACTATCAAAGAGAAACAGCATTATTTTAATACAAAAAGTAAATATTGATATTTATAATAATTTGTTTTGATGCACGTGTACATGACGAACGAAATCTAAAAAAATGTCTGGTTAACAAGTCGCGTCCAATAAATATAAAAACTACTGAAATTTAAAAATGTCTGCTTAATAATTTCTATAGATATAACACAACTGGCCTCAAATTTATGCTCAGCGCCGATCTATATTTTGTCTGTATTTTCGCCATTAAATATTGAACAGTCGGGACCCTTGCGTCATGCTATCAATATCACGTTGTGGGAGTTACAAGCACGTGATCTACGAGCTTTCAAAATTAACGTCTGCTCATTCGTTGAAATCGGGTGGTCCCCAAAGTATTTAGCCTGATTGCATTATGTACAAAGAGATGTTTTGAATTACCAATATCAATAAAAGTCATTTCGCGTGCAAGATCCGTTGAAGGAAGTACTGGTTCTTGTAAAGACGTACATAGGAATTTTACAATTTTACTTCGCGTCGAGGCGACGGAAGTGACAGATATGCGTTCGTTTTATGAAAACGTTGTTGGAATAATATCGCCATTTGATCGTGGATTACTTGTGAATTTTATGAAATGATGTATTTTTTGTTATATTATTTTCATGCAAGTTTTTAAAAATTTAAATATATATGCGGAAAGTTTTATAAAGAATTTAAAAATAATCGGGGTCTTCAGAATGATCTAGAAGAGCGATAGTTTTATTGCAAAAAAAAACATCAACATAGTTTCTCTTTCAGATACTTATTACTTATCAAACATTTGTTCAAGCAATTAATTGTGAAAGTAAATTTTATGACAAAAGAAATGATGTCTACAGATTTACTCTAATTATGAAAGCCAACTGCTTTCTTTCAGTTTAGCCGTGTGATAACTAAATTTTAAGGGGAAAAACCGGCGCATTTACAAATAGGCAAGTTGCGAAATGCTATGTGTTACTATCCGCGCAACTATCAATCTATAACATATCACTGTAAATGACATATAAAAGAGAAGTGACGACCAAAGCAATAGCAACAACAACGGAAGTCTTAAGACAAATAATTCATAACAAACACAGCAAACATATGTAAAATATACGCGTTATAATCAGCCGTTAACGCTAACGAACATTCTGGCGCTAACGATTTAACAAATCTATTTGCCGATCCATGATGTCATTTACAATTAAAAACAATTGAGCCTCGCTCTGTGAAAATGGGGTTCAATGCATGTGCGTAAAATGTCGTCACAGATAAGCCTCCGCTTTTATGATATATTTCGTTTAAAGAAAGTCTCTTCTTAGCAAAAATCCAGTTAAGGCGGAAAGTGTCGTCCCTGATTAGCCTGTGCGGACTTCACAAGCTAATTTTGGACGATTCTTTACGAACATGAATTAAACCCTCTTTTCTCAGAAGCGATGCTCAATTACATTTTTCCCGTACAGTATCGGGATAGCACGTGCGCACTTTGAGAAGCAGCCGCCCAGTAACCTCCGGAAGAGCAACTTCTTCCACTTCGTGCTCGCGCTCTACGACCGCCAGGGTCAACCGGTGGAGATAGAAAGAACCGCATTCGTGGATTTCGTGGAAAAGGAGACGGTATGTATATAACCTTTTAATATATCCCTATTCTATAATCAACAAATACAAAAGTACAGTTATGTTTTTAGATGCATTCTAATTAAATAGTGTTTTATTATATATTTTGGGTTTGTGTTTTGTAAATTTGCCTTCTTCGATTCGGTTTTTAAATAGTGTTTGTTTTGTTTGTAAGATTACTTATGAGTACCAAAAAATCGAGTTTTTTCATGACCGCCCCAAATCCAGTTATTTAATGAACTTCAAATGTGTTTTTCTAAAAATATAACTGTTTTTACTTTTGTATTTGTTGATAATATTTATTTGTTTGATGTTCCTGCACTTGAAACAATTTTTTAAAGCTTTGGTGTAACTTTGCTTCGGCAGTTCCGCGCATTTTGTTTGACATCATTTTACTTGATGTAATATTCATAAGCATTAAGTATGCGTAACCCTTTTCGCTTCTCGTGTTTAATATCTATCACAAACACAATGAACCGGTAATTTAAGTATTGCTCTTTATTTTATATCATATATATTCGCATCTAATTGATTAGGAAAAATGTTGAAAACGTTACGACAACAATTGAATTACATCCACCATTGCAAACAGGTGTATTGAGTATAGACATTTGTTATCAACTGTTTTCAAATTGAAAAACATTGCCAAAGCATACCACGTAAAGAACAGTTTATCTTACTGAAAAATCAACAACATTAAATCAACAATAAACCAATAATCTTTACAAGTCATCCATACTGTAATTCGAAAATATAAAAGTATCACAAAAGACCTGATAATTGCAAATCAAAACATAACACTATAAGTCATCACTGCAATTGGGCACTTAATACATCGTCCCTGAATACACGGCAATTTGCCCACCCGCCCAGATAACGCTCAATAGCTTGATGGCCCACCTGTGCGGGGGCTACTTTTTAATCAATAGCACCTCTGTCGCTGCAATTAGGTCCGGCCTTGCCGACCACCGTGACGTGTTACGTAGATGTAGAGATTGCAATCTACCGTGGATGTGTTAATTTTGGGTATCTGTCTGAACAGAAGTTCCTTGTGGCACTGACATTTATTACTAATGACCGAGTCTGAAGATGTTTCTTCTGATCCAGTATGTAGAAAGCCAAATGAAAATTACGATATATTTAAACACGTTTTACCATTAATTGTGTTTAATCGATATTAATGATACTTCTTTTTACGTCCACATACCTTTTGCTAAAAAAATAAATAAAAAAATACATAACTTATAGCATGTTTTGCTAACTCATATAGTTAAATATGCTTATTTAGCTAACCCTTTTATGATTTCATATCATCATATATTTATTTTCAGGAGTTAGATGGAACGAAAACAAATAATGGAATTCACTACAGAATACAGCTGCTATATGCAAGCGGTGAGTAAGAAAAAAACATCAACTTAAGTTCTATGATCGTAAATTATATTATTCTTGTAATTTTAATCGGCAATTCTTTTTTATCAACGAAATGAAACGTTGTTTTTACGCGATTTGTAAACACAGAAAAAGATGTTTGTTAAAGTGAAAGGTTTCAATCGATTTCCTGTCCGGAAATATCGAGGGTTTTAGTACCTCCCAGATTGACTATGAGATAGGTGTTCATTTTCCAATTAACATTTTAACTCGATTTCTCGATTCGCACCAACCCGTGCTCCCTATTTAAACATTGATTGCATGTTTTACAAATCACATTATGTTTGGGTCAACATTACTAATAATTGCGTCGATTTTAAATTGTGACATTGATAATGAAAGATCTCCTTTTGATTGTTCGGAAATGACGCAGGTATTTACTCCTTTCCCACAATTCCGCGCGATTTGTTTACAATAGCGCGGCGTTCCAGTCAAAGATCGCGTTATTAAGACCACAGCACGTGCAGGATTGTTGACTTAAATGATGCTTTAGTAAACATAACGAACACACGAGTCAATGATTATTCGAGTTCACTGTCACTTCATAAATTGTATTGCTGTTAATGTCACAACATTTTTAGAAAAATCGTATCATTTTAAAATTTTATTTGGACAATGTTTACGTGTATTTCTACTTGATTAAATTAATAATAATGATTCTAAAAATAATTATAGTTATACTAATAACGGTAAATATAAATAATAATAATAATTATTATTATTATATAAAATAAACATCATTGTGATTGCTAACCACTGATAATATTGCCTCATACATTTGTGTAGCCTTTGTATCAATTATAACTGTTTGATTAAACAATCCAAGAAAAGAAAGACATTATGTATTTTGCTGTTGCATTTAATCGATGTATCAATCAAATGACAATTGTTCAGTGTATAATGAGATAATATTCTGTATTTCCGTCAGAAATCCACTATTTTGCCATGTTTATACTTAACGTATAGTCTTGGTGTACGTAATTTGTGTAACACGACGTTAACTTAAAGCATTGTGAAACGTTGAGACTTGTATTATGAAATTATCCAATTCGCACGACAGTATGACCTTATATTATACACTTGGTTCGGCGTGCTACACTTTTCTCACAAACGAAACAATAAAAGCGTTAAAAACAGTCAACATTAGATGAAGTTGTTCCACTTGTAGTAAATGACTGCACGCAGTCGTTAGAAATGCAATCAGCGAATTCTTTAATGACCGTAGAGCAATATCCAGTGTGTAATCGAAGCTATTAATGCCATTGATTTAGATAACACGGAGATAATCCCATCAGAACTCGCGGCGCAGGTGTATTTTATATCAGATACATGCAAAAGGTGAAAGAATTGCGCCCTGACGGATGTCATATTGCAATGCAGAAAAAGGCGCAACAAAGAAATATAGTTTTAATCAGGCATTTTATAATGTTTTGTATTAATGTTTTTTTTTGTGCATTAAACTCCGATCTTTATGTGCCCACTTAAAACGTAATTATAATTATTGATGAAATATGTCCACAAAGTGATTAAATTTTAAACAGTCATTGGTTTAGAATCACAGAATTAGAAAAAGAAATAGAGCATTACATTACATTATATTACATTATATTTTTATTTATTTGATTTATTTGATTGTATTTGTACTTTCCTTTGTATATTTTCTAATTTTATTTCCTTCTTCTTCAGGAGTCAGACAAGAGCAAGATTTGTACATACGTCTCATCGATTCCGTCACAAAAACTGTAAGTTTCAGTTACATTCGTATTTCCCTTGGGTTTTAGTTACTTAGAGCACATTATATTGTTTGACGATAAAATCATAGACAATGCTGATTTTTTTCTCCTATTATATATTTTCTGTAAAACATTATTACTACAGCGGCTAACAGAAAGCTGCTGTGCTGATCTAAGGTAATAGAAACTGACAGAGATTAAACGTGAAAATAAGCAATTTCATGACAGATTGATAGTAAGAATCTGAAGAGCAATCGAACAAGGCCCAACAACTGGACCGAACGTACTGTAACTTTATTTAAATTGCATCGGTTTTACTTTATACATTTTAAAATAATGTATATTTTTGCGTTCAACATGTCAAATATAATTTAAAAATGCACACTACGTCGATTCAATCGGTCAGTAGCAACGAACAGTTCACTGTTCTTTTTTCAGACTTGTTATAATTAGAATAATTAAATAAATATTCCTTGCTTTAGACTGTTTATAATTATAAATATCATAATTCTCTAATACTTGCATCATCAAGATAATTAAATTTAGTTTATCAAGTTTATAAACAAAATTATCATTAATATGTGTATGCATCATTTGTTGATTTTATCATACTAGTAGTTCATACAGTTTACATCAATAATGATCCAATATATTAAGACGTACATTCGATTGCTTATGTAATTATCCGACATATGGCCGCTCACTTGGGGAAACCGCGCGATCCAAACAATGGTCCGAAAATAGGCACACGTCGCAAGAGACAAATTAGTCGCCCGTAAAATTCTTAGACACAAATTCGCAGAGATATCATGAGCTTCTCACGCAATCTTTCGCTTTGTTGCCCCACCATCTTGCAACTATTACCCCAAAATAATTTGATAAATATCAGTGATACCATCAAATGGTAATTCTGTTAACGCCCTGTCGTGGAGTAATATTTAATATTTGTCGACGGTCCACGGGTCTTTCCGATCACAGAAATGATAGAAATGTTACAGCTAGCAGATCTCGATTCTGATTAAACGCACAGATTTTATATTTGCACAAAATCAATATGTCGTTGAGAGGAAATTCAAGAATATGAATGACTTTGTCCTCGAATTAATCAACGAACAGGGCCATGAATGCGTTAATCGCGCAACGCTTTATTTTGCCGTCCACACTTTCACTTCCTTTCTCGACCGTTTAATCCAATAGTTAAATGAGCCTTATTGTGCAGCAGTTTTAGATAATTTGAACCTTTTCGTTAGATATTTCTGTTATCAAATGTAGTGTATACTATTATAAATTACAGTTTGAGAAATAAAACATATTTCGTTTGCTATAGCATTGTTGGAAAATTATGAAACTAATCGTTAAAATGTAATGTTTTTGTTTTCATGTTTACAACTTATTTTTGTATTTCATTTAACTGATGATAAAAAAAATATATTTGAATCAACGCTGTAAATGCAGTTCTATGAATTACACACTATTGCGCAACAATTAAATATTTCCTAAAACATGTGATTATATAAATGATTAAAGTTCACATTTTTATATACATAATAAAATATAAATGTGCTATACTGTCTGTTCACAGCCCATTGTATACGAGGGACAGGACAAGAACCCGGAAATGTGCCGCGTTCTTCTCACCCATGAAGTCATGTGCAGGTAGGCAGTGTTTTTTTCCCGTGACAGATATAGTTAACCATTCCCAATTGAACAAAAGTTGATATGTTCCCAAATGGGACATAAAATTCCCAATTGAAGGTTTTCACACACATTTTTTAAAAATAATTCTCAACCCTGAGTTTATCTCCCATCAAGCTCTTCTGTTGAACCTTAGTAAATATCATACTGCACACACTTTTATTCTCAACTTAAAAGTATTTGTTAGCAAAAAAGAACAACACTATTTTCCCAATTTTAGTCAACGGACGCGATTTTTTTTCAATCCAAAGGGATCCGACCCCATTTCCAAAATGCTGAAAAAAATGGAAGGGCTAACCAGTAGATACAGTTTACTTATAAAGTTATGTTATTTGTATGTTTAAAATGTATGCAGTTTTTTCACGTATCTATATAAAAGTCAACGAGTTAGACGATGTATTGAAAAGCACACAAACTCATTTTTTTAAATAATTATTTTATAACAATAATTATTATTATTATTATAAGTAGAAGTAGTAGTAGTATTTTTATAATTATAATTTTTTATAATAATAAATCACTTTATCTGATTGACACACGATGGAAGATGGGCCAAAAGGTTGGCATATCATCGAATATTTTGATATGTGCAGTAATAAGGATATACCTTTCAGTTACGCCCAGGGGTGGCCAGAGTTTTGGTCAATTAGTGATACTCATTAGAAGCAATAAGCGAAGTGTCTATATCAATTGACCACATTGGCCAACTAACGATGTAATTCATATAAACAACGGTTGTCAATGCATTTCGCCGTTTCGCGTGCGAACGCTAGAACTGGCATATGTCAGTCGCAAGACTTGGTGTCAATATCTAACATTGAATAATTTATGTGGCCCATCAATGATTTCATTGTAGTCAGCCTTTGGAATGTGTTGTGCTTGTCCTGACTTTTGTAGTGGATCAAATCGATCTGATATTGTTTTACTAAAATCCAGAGGATTCGATGTACACTGTTTTGACAAAGCCATGAACGTTTTATAACCCGCTTCGTAAAGTGCCTTTGTTAATATTTTATGACCATGCTTTTTAATTCTGGACGAAATAAATTTATATTGTTTGGTGCCAAATATCCACGTGGGTTGAATGTCATCGAAAACAGAATTTAAGGTCAATTGTTTTATTGATGATCTTTGTGTTTAAATACTTGCATTAATTTCCAACCATTCTGTTCAAGCTTGAATATTCTCACCCGTTTCCAAATGCAAATTGGCAGCAGAGTTGTGAGTAGCCTATATTGCCAATAATAAGTTTCGACCTTGTTAAACATTATTTATGTTAAATGTTATCTTTAAAATTATTTTTTTAATATGTATTGTTTCAGTCGGTGCTGCGATAAAAAGAGTTGTGGCAACAGAAATGAGACCCCCTCTGATCCCGTGATTATTGACAGGTAAATGAAAATGTTGTCACTTTTTCTGTTAATTTGTAAAGTTGGTGTGCGAATATACATATACGTGCACTCAGAAGTGTTTAACTTTATGGTGTCCAATAAAAGTCCAAGAAATTATCTGCTTTATTAAATGGCGACATCTTTCAATTTGTAATAATGCATTTTCGTTTTTTAACGTATTGTACATGTAGTATTGGATGGTAGTCGGATATTTATTTAATACTAAGTGCATGTAACAGTTCTTTCTACGACACCCAAAGGGTTTGAATTTACATCATAGCCAACGTTGCTGTTTTGTTTTCCTTTGTCTGCTCAAGAACACTATTTTGTAGGATTGTATTCATTCAAACAGAAGAAGGATTTGTATTTTCAAATATTTGAAACAACACACAGGGTATATACACTATTCTGGATCCACGTGATTAAGTGTTGTAATTTAATTAATAAATGAACTTAAATTCTTAAAAGAAAGAAACAAAACAACAGCAACACGAAATATCATAGGTGTGTATCTCATTAAAATGTAATTGTGCAAACACTGTATTGTTTTTCACATTGATCAACTATTAGTTGCCTTGAGAATTTAGCATCTAGTGAAAGTCAATGCTTATTTATTGCATACACCGAAAAACATTCGTATTTACCTATTTTCTAAACCTAGCATATCGCAAGAGACAACAAATAACTATAATTGATACCAACATAAGACCTAAGTAATATTTCATGGTCGTTAGAAGGCTTTATAATCCCTCCGCGGCCCACCATTTTGTGTTTGCACATGTTAAGCAACAATTGCTGCTCCCAAGTCTCTCTCGACCCATGCTTAACACGGCGTTAAATATATCCCTGGGAACTGGCTCATCAAATATTGATGGACTCGGCACATCTTCCGTCAACATGAAACTAAGACAGTAAAATTATCAAACCGCGTTCTTCTCGCAAAACACTTTCATTGTTGTTTATTGGTTGCTTCTGGAGAGTCGTTCTTCTTCATTTAATCATTTGACTTTCAAGTGAATGATGCGAGTATTTTCAACAATTTGTATATTGCTAATTGTGTTTTGTCAGTATATTTTTTTATAAAGCTTAATTTGAACGTGTCAGAAAAACTGAAACTGAGTATTTATTTTATGTTTTTGTCTCTCATGGGCACGACGTGTTCATGGTGATCTAATATGGTCACCTTATGTCCGGCGTCGTGCGTCGTGTGCCGTCAACTTAAAGCTCTTTGTCGAACTAGAGGCCAGAGTTTTCATCCAATCCTGATGGATCTTGCTCAACATTTTTACCTTGAAAATATCTAGGTCAAGTTCGAATATGGGTCACGTGTGTCTTAAAACTAGGCCATCAGATAAAATCTTAGATAAACCTTGTTATCATTATAGACGCCACATTTATTTATAAATCTTGATAAAACTTGGTCAGTATGTTTATCTTTACAATATCTAGGCCGAAATTGAATTTGGGTCTATTACGCCCAAAAACTAGTTCACGAGTTCAGATCTTAGAAAAACTTTTTTACCACTATAAAGGTCACATTTTTTTACTCAATCTTAATGCAACTTGGTCAGAATGTGTATCTTGACGATTCCTTGGTCAAATTTGAATTTGGTCACGTGTATCCTAACACGAGGTCACACCAGGTTTAGTTTCTACATTTGTTTTACCTCGAACCCATGTGGGCGCTCGAGAGGTTTCATCGCCCTCATATTGGGTATTTTGTTGACAAGACAAGAACATAATTTAATGGTATTGCATTGATGCTTCTGTCGAAGCTGGTTCTTGAGTTAACGAACTATTTAGTATTGCAATGTTTAAAATAAAATAAAACACAGGAAAGGAGAATAACTTTGTTGAACAATTTAATGATTCTGAAAGTGTCTGCTTCTTGAAAAATATAATTTTTGAATGACGACGGTGCATGACAGGTATGCAAACACGTATAGAAGAATTTCACTTGGAATAACATATCATGAACTGAATTGAAAAGAAACCAACCAAACAAAAGCGCATTGCGTAACACTTTACTCTTGACAGGACATGACATAAGAGGTTATTACTTTAACATAAAAAACTACACTGACCACGGAGCAAGAAATCTTTATCTCTGGCGTGCGGTCATCATTCTTCCTTTTGATTTGATTAACCCCTCTACCAGCACACGTTTCGAAGAGCAGTGATTCCCTCTTTGTCTTTTATGATAAATCATACTAGAACTCGACATGTTTTCACTAGTTCTATAATTGGAGATCTTTGGATGGTTGATAGTGCTTGATGTATTGGTTAATGGCAAGATGAGAGGACGGATCATGTTTAATAAAACATTGGCAACAGATGATCAGCGTCTTGGAGCACTGGCTCGCTGGAATGAGGCGGAAAATGGTTATTACAAGATAATTGTTGGTGAACTTTGCGTATGAAAAAGTTTGTTTTTTTGTATTAATTGGTTTAATGTTATCTTTCGAACGACAAACTCGTTAATTCTGTTAATAAGAAATATGCTAGCATATATAGATATGCTTGTGGAAGAACATCGAAAAACTTTCTTCATATATTTTCTTATCTAATATATTTATAATTCCGTTTTTGGAAATTTCGTGGTTTGCTACAAAGATAATTAACTGTTAAAACAATATTATCAAAGAAACAAATTCAAATTTATTTGAACGAGGATATGCTTTTTACCTGTTGACAAGGTTGCAGTTGTCTGGCTTTAATTTCATAGTGTTTTGATCATTAACAAAAAATGTTTACATTGTTAATTCATTTGTATAATGGTTATATTAAACATATGATTTATAATGAACTGCTTTGGTAACCGAATATTGCATGTGCATATGTAATAAACGTCGGATAAAACCAATAGAAAGCGTTGCGGAAAAAAATCATTTGTCATGTAACGGACATCGTTTAAGTTTAACTATAAATTAATCGTTAAATAATTGACAGCATTGGTCCTAATTGGGCAAGTATGATCTAATTGGGCAGGGAGGCTTTATCTAATTGGACGAAGACTGAGCATGGCCGATATGCTTCCCCTAGAAATCTTTGATCAGATGTCAAACGGTCTTGTGAAATCTTAATTTCATTTATAAGCAGCGTTAGCAGCTGCTGTAAGTCCACTAAAACGAAGGGACAAGACGAGTACAGCGAAGTTAATGATAGTTTTACGAGCTTCAAGACTAAAATTCGTTAGAATTTGAAAATTGTGGCTCGTTGTATTGATTTCTTAGAAAATGTTACCAAAATATCGACCCCGATGAAACAGTGAAAGTTTGTTATGGTTCTTGTTTCTTGGGGCAAACATCAATTTTAAGGCGAAATAGGATATTAATTTGTGATTACATAATATTGTAAATGTTTTATCGAAAACGGTACATACGTTTCTAGTATATATGTTTGCGAAGATATGTATTGACGGACGCAGGTTTTCGCCTTGTAATCAAAATTTCTGCCCCAGAATGGTGACTATTTCCGTCAGAAATTTTCCGGAATCTCTCTTGACAAGATCTGATAGGTCAAGTCATCCGCGCATAATCGAGATTTATAGCATTCCGCTTCCGGGACCGTTTGAGAAGTACACATGAAACGCCATTGCAGAACTGTCGCAAATTTACAGTGCAATGCATGGCCGATTGATCGTCATCCAACATCATTTATCAATAATGCATAAGACGTTTTATGAACACATATAAATAAATAGTGCTATTTGTGAACGGGAATCTTTTATTTTAATTCTACGTGAATTGATAGCAGAAAAATCTACCACTGTAAACAATGCACATTTATATTTCTAATTGAAAGGCATTTCTGTCAACAAAATGAGCATTATGAAAAACTTCAGTATTTATACTCTGTTATGTTATCGAGTGGCCGATAGAGTGTCTGTAACTTAATATATATAGTTTTGTTCGGATGCTTAAATTATTTATATTTAGCAGGTATATTGTGCAATAAATAACGTGGTTTAGGAAATTAATAATAAGTATGTTAAATTACAATAAAAATTCCTATAATTCATTTCAATATTATAATAAATCACACCATGTAACTTTAGAAGTTGACATGTTCAACCTATGAAAACCGATGTCCATGAAATTTGTGTACGTAAATACATTGACATAACTAATGTACTCAGTCGTCAAAAAGGTATGCGATGAACACACATAATAAATCAGTCCTTGAATATGAAAATCGAAGTCCATTTGTCATTGGCTCTAACGCCAAACATTCTACAGCAAGATGAAGAACAAAATATAAAACTCTTCACAGATGTCCCTCGGGAACGAAACTTCATGGGGACGAATTGCACTCCGGTTTCTAAATGGATGGAGGCAAATAATTCATGGTAAAGGTACTGTCTTTTCATGACTACAAATCAATATGAAGCAATAAAACGGGACAAGTGGCGACAGAACATTTTTCCTAATAACTGGCCTCAGCATTCCTGTACAATGAGAGGAGTTTGGGGTTCTCCATGAGTACAATATAGATATCTGATAGTTGAAATTCACAACATTAACCTTTTTTAATAATGTTAAAACAGCGACAGAACATTTTTCCTAATGACTGGTGTAAGTATTTTTGCACCATGAGAGGTTTTTGGGTTTCTGTATATGTACAACTTAGAATGTTTGAAAGTTGAAATTAACAACATTAACCTTTTTCATAATGTTAAAATATATTTCAAAGTTCTTTGTAATACGATTGTACTTTAATAACGTTTGAGATGCTATTTCAATTGCACTGAAAATGTATTATATTCTTTAAATGCAAGGATTTCAAGATAGGAAGCATTCGTCATAACAAACCCAATCCGAATATGCGTTCAAACTCGTTAGCAAGTAATGTAACGTGGACAAGAGAATGCATGTATAGAATAACACATAAAATACGATTAAACGCAATATATTAAAATGTTATTTAAAAAGAACATTAAAATTTCATTTTACCATAAAACACTCACTTAATTTAAATTATGTATACTTTATTATTAATTTAAACATTAAATTGAAATTAAAAAGTACACACTTATTTATTTCTAAATTTTATTTGTACTATATACTGAACAAACTCATTCACAGTATTATTTAATTGTAATTTGACAAGAAAAAAAATCATCAAATTGTGTGTCGTAATTTAAAATAAACAAACTAAGACTGTCCTGTAACTATAAAACAACAGTTTTCAAACATCTTTTTTTGGCTTATATTTGTATCAAACCGAACAATACACTAAGTTTGCGTAAATGCAAATTTTGGTTGAAAATCCGGGAAAGAAAGACAAGTAAGAGAATGTGGGAAACTTCATCGAAAGGCCCCGCACGTTCCATGGGCATATTAAGACGTTATCAATGTTCCTTATTTCGAGAGTTAATTCATTAACTATGCCGATTAAAACACTCTCTAGTAAACGACTTTGGCCGGGAAAGCGGGTTGATTTCGAGCTCTCTCTCTCGTCTTCGTAATTCAGTTAGTTGTACAAAGAATGTGCTTTGTTTTCAGCTTGATTCTTTTTTCTCTTTTCTTGCTTTTTCCTGATCATTGTCAATCAATCATGTTCAGTGTTAATGCCATAGTCGGCGTGTCATATAATTCATTTTAATGCAAAAAAATAATAATCAAATTCTTAAATTTATTACATCACGTACTATCTTGTTCAGGTAGCTTTGTACAATAAACACGTGAATTATTGACACTTGTTGAAAACGTTTTTTCGCAGTCATAGCAGACATAACCCATTTTTGTTGCACGCATTGAAGCAAACACAATGCAAATTTTATGTTACCCCATTTATGACTAGCGTCTATGAAAAAGGCCTTGGCAAACAGCGTAGACCCAGATGAGACGCCGCATGATGCGGCGTCTCATCAGGGTCTATGCTGTTTGCTTAAAGGAATTTCTGTAAGAAATATTCTAAAAATAGAAATAAATAAACTAGACATCCCTAATTTTGAAAATAAATTGATCCAATTTAGAAGGATGGGAGAGTCCACTCGGCATAAATGGGTTAAATTAATTAAAAACGTGGTATGTTATCAATGTATTTCAAAATAAGAGCAATATGAACTGTTATAAATTATCTAAATAGCGGATCGGATAAAAATACAAAACTGAATGTTAAAATCATTCTACCTTTTATTAGTCTGTATTAACATATATTGAACGTAAATTCATTTCTTACTTATAATTACATAATAAGTTTCAATTATGCCTCTAAGGCCACAAGAGCATGACATACGAAAAATCATGAGTCTGGAATCGTCTGAGTCTGTCTTAATTCACCGTCGGGGTTACAATGCCATACACGGTGCCGACGAAACGTTCACTTAAAGAATGAAAAAAAAACTTATCTTAATTTGCAATGATTGACATGTTCTGTCCAAAAATGTGCTGATAAGATAAAACACAAAACTAAATGTAAAAAAATATTTCTATCTGCAATTTACCCATGTCAGCATATATTGAAAATAAATTCATTTCTTACTTATAATTATATAATAACTTTCAATTGTGCCTCTTAGGCCACAAGAGCATGTCATTAACAATTTTGTAATTAGCATTGCCTAAATCTGTCTTAATTCACCGTTGGGGTTACTATGTCATACACGAAATGTTCACTTAAAGAAAGGCCAAGAGACTGATCTAAATTTGCAAGGATTGTCATGTTCGCTCCAAAAATCCCATAAGGTTGATTGCAATCGATCTGGTCTCCATGGAAGCGGCTAACAATCCCTATGAAATGTTGATAGGTCCTGATGGACTATATAATTTGTTGGTAAACATCACCAAGAGACTGTTAGCAGGATTGGATAGACTTCTGGGAGATTGAAGAGTAGCGTCGAGTATTTGCGTTTTTATTTTATTTCTTATTATATTTTATTTATTTATTTTTTTTTTGGGGGGGGGGTAAATTTGTTAACATTTATTAATTGGTGAACTGTTTGGGTGAGTGCGGTATTTTTCAAAATCGACATAACTTTTTCGCTTTTGCTTTATGTACTATTTGCAAAAAATAATTGATTAACCTTTTTGGAATGGGATTTGTTATTGAGCTCTACTTTATCGCCGAGTATTTTCATATGGTATTTTTGTTGTAATGTCATTAATAAAATTCCATCGTTGTAAGATGTGTTGTTTCATTTATCGTTTGCTCTCAGACAAATCTGTGTGAACAAGAATTAATATTATGATCGGAAACGGATCTTACGCTGTGTACAAACTTCTTAAGTACCACCCATCGTTCCCCTACAATAAATGGAGTTCTGTCTTAATTGCCATTAAAGATAAGATAGAAAAATTGTCGACGGTATTCTTAGTGACAGCAAACCAGCAAAACAGCAACAGATCCGCGACACTTGTGTTTCCTCTCCGGAATTGTCTCTTTCCCCGGTGTGACAGAAACGTCTTTTCCCTGAGCGTATTCAAGTATTCCTACAGCGCACTGGCTACAAATAGCGAACTAATTGCCCGCTCCCATGGGAACCAAACCGGTGTCAGGCCAATTCATTTTTCTTACACCGGGGACGGTAATGGATAGACGTAAATGAAGTCTGTATTCAGATGAAATATTTCTTGATTATGCAGTCGTAGCCCGTCTCAAAAGGGCTCATTAATACGTTTTGCGTATGTATGTCTTATTTACTCCACAAATCCCAGATCTCGCTCTCGCTCGCGAGACGTCGCGAACGTTTTATTGGTATTGGTTCCACATCCTCATATGAAAGTTTTCGCTAGATTTCATACGGCTATAAAGTCTGCTTTATTCGGTGTTATAGTCCAGATATTGTGTATCAAAAGCATTGATCGGCGCTTAAATCAAATAGATTGGATTCAATTATTGGACGATGATTCACTTAAGTCGGGTTTCCCATGAAGATGGTTTCTTCCGGCGTCAGCGGCATTGCGCGATTTATGCTATGCATTGTTTTACACTTTACCCGTGCAGCACGACACTATTGTATATATTTTAAATATATATGTAAATAGAATATCTTATATAGTAACCAATTATGTAATCAAACACCATCACCCGTGTTTGGACAGCCAAAGATGCGTTAATGCAATGTTGTCACTTGGCTAATTTCGTGTTCAAGGTCTATAAAGAACGGTTGCAAGAAGATATAAATTTAAATAACACAGGTTATGCAGTATGTACTGCTGGGCATACATGAAAGCAACAGACAGAGGAATCATAGTTTGAATGCAATCATTTCTCCACGAGGGCTGCACTATTTTATATACACTGACAGAAGTATATTATATTAATTTAATTATACCGAACAAACTTGTTTTCTGGAAAAAAATCAAACCAGGCGAACGTGAAGCTATAATCTGAAGAAAAAAAACACTCATAAATAGTGAGTTCTTATATACGTTTTTATAAACGCTTACCTAATAATCGCTTCACCGAAAATTTCGGGGGGAAAACGTGTTAAAATTTTAGCCCCACGCGAGGTGTATATTAAAATTATAGTCGCACGGGATATATTAAGATCCAACATCATTCAATATAACACTTATGCAGAGATGGATATATCGGAATTTTACATGGGCGAGTCACGTGAGATTTACTAAATGAATGTATCCAAATATTAAAATTGTATACATGAGTCACAATTCATGACATACTCTTTGTATACAAAAATTGATTGTGTTGTCCTGCATGCCACACGAATATCCCGATCATGGCAATCGAAATATTTATAAAAGTCATCCAATTTGTTTTAATTGTCTGTATTACGCATGCGCAGTGTAAAGCTACGAGCTACTCGCCCTTAATTGCGTCGCAAAGTTAATTATCTGCATGCATGGCATCATCAATTCGTGTTCCTCACACCTTTAGGAATGCTCTAGCAGATTTAAATTTAGAGTTAACACCAGTAAACGTAGAATTTATTTCTGGTCGTCGAGCTTAAAGCTGGTTGCATGATCTTAGACCTTGTATATAATTCAATAATACACGACGCTGGTGATTGTTGTGTGGCCGAAATTGTAATTCAAGGTGAATACCGTAATAAAATGTATGAGTGGAAACTTATTTTATTGTCTTAATGGAATCAACAATAACGTACAATTTGAAGAAAGCAAGTGTCTGCTGTTCATATACTACATGGATGTCGCTTTGGAAAAAGGGGACTTAAGGCATGAGCGTAAAGTTTCGTCCCAGATAAGTTTATGCAGTCCGCACAGGCTAATCAAGGACGACATTTTCCGCCTTAACTGGATTTTCGCTAAGAAGACACTTCCTTTAAACTCAAAAATACCATAAAAGCTGAAAGTGTTGTCCCATATTAGTGCGCATTGCACAGGCTTATTTGCGACGATACTTTACGCACATGCATTTAACCCCGTTTTCCAAGAGCGAGGCTAACATCATGTATCACTCAGTTGGGTGGTTGTTTTCCACTCAATTAAACATTGTTGATATAAAGGTGTTTATCGCTTACTTATATGGTGCGATATATGCATGCGAAATGCTAGTAGAAACTACTTCAGTACAAAGAAGTATATCTGCATAACAAACAATCAATGGTTGTACTTGCAGGATATTATAGAAATCCATTAGACATGTAGAAACAAATCAGAATCTGTCATTTCTTTACGGACATTACATTTGACACGCCGTGTTGTTTACACTCATCAATAGCTCCCTCTTCCGTCGACAACTGGAAACCATAATTATTTAAATAATTCAGACCTTGTCAACAGAGAAAATCGTTGCCATCTTGTTCTATTATTCAAAGGCCACTCTTCGCTCCGTTGATGTATATAACGGTTTTACTATTAGCGATTCCCGTCTGTCAAGTCGGATCAATAATCGGGGACACGACTTCTTCTAAACTAACATTTCTGCGTTAAGCTCATTGTTTAGAACTGAACAGGCCTTAGAATATATATTTAAAAAACAAACAAACAGCACGCGACAATTTTCCTTTCGGAATTGTGATGCATTGGCAAGGTTTTCCTATCTATTTTCTAGTTTCCCACCAGTAAAATATAAGGTGAGGCTTATTTGGAGACAATTTATTTAAACGACTCCCGAAAGAGTTCGCTAATATATTTCTCTATGAAACTGGTGTGTTTAACAGTTGCCGTTAATCATCGTCTTTCTCCGTTTGAATCCCCCTTGGCGCCACTGCTACCTTAGGACATGATAGAGTAAGGCTGAAAAGATTGTTGAATTTGTCCCAGTGGAATCTGTAATATTGTGAAGAACGCTGGCTTTATTTGTTTAGAGATGGTTAAAGTCGTGTTGTTTAAGACTCTCTCCCCGTCCCGTCGGGACCGGCATTATTGTCATCATTTATGTCTAGTTTGTTTGCTTGCCTGGCTAATGATTTCGACGCTAATTCCGGTCCCAGCGGATGTAGGGGGAGAAACCGGTGAAAGAGACAATCGCGGGATAAATTATATTTTGTTTATTTTTCTGTCATTTCTGAGTCTATCATTATCAGAGGCGTTAGTTATCGTGTCCACTGGGAGATTTTGTTTGAAAATAAATGACTCCATCGGAATTGTGGGGTGTTGACTGAAGTTGTTTTAAATAGCACTTAATCAATTAGAAATTGCACTGAAGGCTGTCGATTTGGGGCCAAAGAGTTCAACTCCCAGTTGGGGGTTTACGATGTAATCTTGATTCGTTTCAAAGGAAGATTTGACGATTTGATTACCGACCATGTTTATAGTGGCGTTGAGAAGTAACTTGTTGCCAAATCGTGGCTACAACAATGTGGTTGTTGTTTGATATCTGACCGCACCGTTGTACCCAGGGATGAGATGGGGATTTAGGGATTTGGTTACGTCATCAATGATTAGGTGTGGTCTTGATTTTTTTTTGACATTTTTGTGAAGTTGTTATCTTGCAATAGACAAACAATTTTTGTTTTTCTGTTTATACTAAATAGCAACCAAGTGTGAACTTGTAAAATAATTAATCAACATTTCAGTATGACAAGAACTAGTACCTCATGTTTAGATATGTTTACGCATTTAAAGTCCACCCGTACTAATTTGGAACATGAGCATTATTAAGAATAATGAGCGCACTACTTTTGACAAATACAACTACAAAGCTCATTCATTGTGATAGAAGAGTTTGTTAAAGATCCGAAATCAATGAACCATGACTTGCGCCCGTAAAAAGTCACAACAGTAGCGTATGGTATACATTTTTAATCACGAGATACTACTTTGCTAGTAGTGACTTCGTTGAACTACAGATCAGCGTGTGATTGCTCTTAACTCTACTGATGTGTGTGTCTTTGATCACGGTAATTTCAGATGAATTCTTAAGTAGTGCCTTGGGGAGACCTGTTAGTAAGTTAGGATTGTCGTTGTGATCGCTACGAGAAACATGTATCGCTTTCACTCTTGACATATACATATTAGTCGCGCTCTGCGAAAGGGTGGTTAAATGCATGTGCGTAAGGTGTCGTCCCAGATGAGCCTGTGTAGTCCGCACAGGCTTATCAGGGACGAAACTTTCCGCCTGAAAAGGATGTGTGACAAGAAGAGTCTTTCTTTTAACGAAAAATACAATAAAAGCGGAAAGTGTCGTCCATGATAAGCCTGTGCGACCTGCACCGGCTTATCCGGAACGACACTTTACGCACATGCAATAACCCCTTTTTCTCAGAGTGCGACTCATATTTTAAGAGTGAAGGCATGGTCGCGGAGTTTACACCCATGATGTATTTCGTACTAAACGTGGTCAATAAAATGTGCTATTTTGTTGTTTATGGATATTGGATGTTGGCAAATACAAAATGGCCGGGTGGGGATATACATGTATGTGAGTGCAAGATGCATTATCGTTATTGGTAATTGGAAATGACAATGCACTGTTGGTCATTAAGATTGAGCATTAATAGTCAATCTTTGAATTATTCTGGATAGGCTCATGCGACCAAGACATGGCAGGAAGTAAACACATGAAAATTAACGGCCAATGGATATTCTTTTCAAAATGTATTAAAATATCTAATGAAAAGAACTGCTGTCAGTTTAAAACTTAACGACAAGCATGTATTAATATATGATTATTATTTTTTATTATTTTCAGGTTCTTCCTAAAGTTTTTCATGAAGTGCAATCAAAATTGTCTGAAAAATGCTGGAAATCCCAGGGACATGCGCCGGTTTCAGGTACGAAACGAACCGTGATAATCATCTTGAAACACTGAGTAAAAAAGCCGTTATTACTGATACTACTACTTCTACTTCTACTACTTATATTACTATCAATACTACTACTTCTTTTTCTACAAGTACTATTAACATTACTATTTAAATTACTACTATCATTATTACTATCACTAGTACTATTACTTCTACTACTAGTTCTATTACTGCATAATACTACTAATATTATTATCATTAAATTTATTCTTAATATTAATGATCACTGAATAATAATTCCAATAATGCTGCTGCTGCTGCTGCTGCTGCTGCTGCTGATGTTGATGATGATGATAATAAAAATAAATAAATAATAATAATAGTTATAATGGTAATAATAATAATAAAAAAAAATAAAAAAATAATAATAATAATAATAATAATAATAATAATAATAATAATAATAATAATAATAACAATAATAATAATTATTATAATTATTAAAAAAATAATAGTGACTAAAATAATTAAAAAAATAGCTATTTCTTCTATGTTAATGAGGATGATGATGATGATGATGATGATGATGATGATGATGATGATGATGATGATGATGATGATGATGATGATGATGATGATGATGCTGATGCTGATGATGATGATGATAATGATGCTGATGCTGATGATGATGAGATGATGATGATGATGATGATGATGATGATGATGATGATGATGATGATGATGATGATGATGATGATGATGATGATGATGATGATGATGATGATGATCATAATACTAATACTTCTAGGCCTACTCCTTTTGCATGTAATAATAATGATAATGATGATATCAAATGATGATCATGGTAATGCGATGATATCATAATAATATTGTTCCCGTGTTCGTACAGGTGTCTGTCAGCACAGCTGTGTGCGTGGACGGGCCTCTACTGGCCGTCTCTGACAACATGTTCGTCCACAACAACTCCAAACATGGCCGTCGGGCCCGCCGGCTCGACCCGACGGAGGGAGGTGAGTCACGTGACACTGGTTGTCAAGGTGATTGTTTCTCCTTTTTGATGATAATTATTAATGAGCGTCGCTCTGTGAAAATGGGGTTTAATGCATGTGTGTAACGTGTCGTCCCAGATTAGCCTGTGCAGTAAACACTGGCTAATCAGGGAAGACACTTTCCGCCTAAACTGGATTTTTGCTAAGAAGAGACATTCTTTAAACGAAAAAATATCATAAACGCGGAAAGTGTCGTCCCTGATAAATCTTTGCGGACTGCAGGGGCTTATCTGTGATGACACTTTGCGCACATGCATTAAACCCCCTTTTCGCAGAGCGAGGCTCATTTTAAGAATTCCATACATTATTGTGTTAATAATGCTCTTACTCACTATATATTATATACGGTCATTTTCTGTAAGAAAGTGTTGCACTCAAACTGTTATTTCTTTGATGTTTATTGGTATACATAAACCTAATATAATAATAATAATGATGATGAAAAACATGAAAAACATAATAATAATAATAATAATAATAATAATAATAATAATAATAATAATAATAATAATAATAATAATAATTATAATTATAATAATAATAATAAATGACTAAATAATAATAATAATAATAATTACATTAATAAATACATTAATTAATACATACATAAGTTAAACATAGTACTTGTTTAATAATGCAAAACTCATCTACGCATTTTCTGATGCATAGCTGACGAAGTTTTTTAAGCTCGTATTGATATTGATTAATATTCTAACGGTTAACATTACAACGACCCATTTTACCCAACAAAAAGTACAGTAAAAGTTGCAATAAACGTAAAAGGGTTTAATGAAGCAGCACTTATAAAGGGCGTGAAATTACCAAGCGGGCCCTAACATCTGTTAAAGGTTCGGGAGAGAAAATGGGACTATCGATTTTACTCGGGATGTTTTGTAGGGAAATGTTACGCTTCCCAGATGGCTCGGTATAACCTATGAATTGTAGATGGTCGATAATTGATCTATTATTGATATTTAATGCGATTGCAACTGCTAGGTATTGAGATACCATTAAATATGTTATGCATTTTCGAAACAAATAAGCGTGTTTTCAAGTCTCGATGACACATACAAATATAGGCTTGTTAAAGTTGTATCAAGATTTGATCATATACTTATTCACTATCGACACAACTTAAAAAGTATGTTAAACATAAGCATTTTTGAGCATGTGCATTTTTATTAAACGAACAAACAAACTAGGGGGTGGGGGTGGGGAAATAAACGAACTATTTCGTTGTCTACTTAAAGCTTAAAAATGTAAGACCATTTTTGATCTCATCATTATAACATCCGATCGACTCACTGTAAATTCTGAATTAAGTGAATGTGCTTTTTACGAGGACGAAAGTGACTCTCAGCCTTTGAAGGATGGTCATTTAAGCCCCTCTCTCTGGGTTAAGGAGCGCTTGATTAGATCAGCCCCATTATTCATCCGGGCGTTGAGCGCGCGATATAATGGGGTTAAAGGTTACAGTCAACTAAATCATGGTGATTGTGATCGCCACTTTCGGACATCATTTTCGGTCACCTCAACTGGCTTTGAAATCTTTTGTAGTGAGCATGGTGGATAGTTTCTGTTGTTTATTTTAGAAAAACGTAAGCAATTCTGTGAACATAATTTGGACTTTGTGTTTAATACGATAGACAAATTAATGAACACAGAAGGCCTAGTTTTTCATACATGACGTTTGAGCTTGCTTTTTTGAAATTGAGATTCAAACGAACTTGGCTCAAATCACAGCTCATTGAATTGAACAGGAATTTCACTATTCATTTTTAAAAAAGAAGAGCTAACATATCCATTTATGGCTATAGTAAATATCATGGCTATGCATTTCTACAATATATAACGTTATTTCTGTCTGCTATTGTTATTTTTAAAATTGAACAGCATAAAGCATTATTAAAGGCTAGTAAATATCGTTGCTACGAGACATTTCTACAGGATTCTCACTAGATAGCACAAGGAATAGTAATTTTAAAAATAAAAAAAGCATTCATATGCATTTACGGCCATAGTTTATATAATGGCTATGCATTTCTACAATATGATGCGTTATTTCTGTCTGCGATTGTTATTTTTAACCCATTTATGCCTAGTGGACTCTCCTATCCTTCTAAATTGGATCAATTTATTTCCAAAATTAGGGATGTCTAGTATATTTATTTCTATATTTAGAATATGTCTTACAGAAATTCCTTTCAGCAAACAGCGCAGACCCTGATGAGACGCCGCATCATGCGGCGTCTCATCTGGGTCTACGCTGTTTGCCAAAGCCTTTTTTCTAGACGCTAGGCATAAATGGGTTAAAATTGAACAGCACACATTTGCATTACAGGCTAAATATCACAAGGAATAGTTATCTTCAAAGTTGAAGAGCATAAATCTACATTAAATGCTAGTTGATAGCATTGCCATTTATTCGAAATATTGCTGCCTGCACTTCTCCAGTATCATCATAATGCTAACCCATTAAATGCCCTTTCCCGGAACAATACTACAGTATGAGAAATCCGTTTCCGTAAATACCGAGAGGTCAACGAAAGGAAAATCAATTGCATGGCCTGCGCGTTCCTAGATGGTGTCAGATCGCGAGAGATCTAATGTCTGTGAGCCCCTGTTAGGGAACAATCTGGTCCCAGCAAGCTCTCACGGCTGCCCATCTGGCGTAATAAATTCCCATCTGGGACCCTGGAACCTTCGCGATTAAGGGACTCACTTTTTCTCTCCCTCGCTCTCTCTCTCGTACGCAAAAGGAACATGCTTTGGTGTTGACTAAAAATATCGCTGAAATTGTTAAGTTCTTACATTGTTATATATTAAATGGAATCAATCACACAACAGTTTTTTATTATTTGTTATAAGTAAAAACTATAAACAGCTCGTAACGCATTTGGTTAGTAAATTCTTGCTATTAGTTAATCAAACAAACCCGATCACCTAATACTGGCCTTTACAATTTAAATTAAGTAATCTTTTCTCAAATACCAATAACGTATCATATTATTTGCACAGTAACACATATTGTAGAAAGATTCTGTCTCTAACTTGCCATGGGAATCGAGATACGTGTTTATATACAACACAAGGCATGGAATAACATTATTGTCGTGTATATAATAAAAGAAATCGATCAGTATATTGCTTCATCTATTATCCTAGGCTTGATTTATAAAAATGATTTGATATGTGACTAACTTATTATAATGTCAACAATTACACGACAATAATACAGATATATTCTCAATAAACATCATGAAATCACAGTAGTGATTTCATCCTTGGTAAATAAACACTAGTTAAGTGTGTGTGTGTGTGTGTGTGTGTGCGTGTGTGTGTGTAAAGTAAAAACTATGAGATTATTTGATATGTAAACTTCACTGATGTTTTACCGTTTTCTTTTACACTATACGTGTTACTGTATTAGAAAGTGCACTTATACAAATTTCATTTTATTCACGTTTTTTTCTCAGATTATCTCGCAGATCCCTATTTAGGGACCCATGGAAAGTACCTCAGGGGACAGTTTTCATTTTGTAAGTAAATTTTGACCGAAAAAAAGGTATAAATGGTCATAGAAATTAGACCGCAATGTGTATGTCGCATTAAGTTGCATTATTGTACTTTGTGTGTATCGTTGAAGACAGAGACTTTGTTGTTTTGTTCTGAAAATATTTGAGTATGGCTAAAAACCCGGCATGGATTTCTTTTGTTCATTTACAATAAGCCTGTCAACATGAACGGTATTATTCACATCGAATTGGCGACTCTAAACTTGTTAATGAAACTACATGTTTTCAATAATTATGTCCATGTAATGAAATTCATCATATAATTTTGGCATTTTAAGTTTTTGGTGAATTAAATGAATACCAAAAATGTTAATTTAAATACGAATATTGTCGTTTATAACTACCCTTTTGGTTTATATTAAATTTAACTTTTTCCTTAAGTATGCCTTAGTTTGACTAGTAATTGATTTGCATGCCTTAGGTTTGTTGATGTGAATACAAAAAAAATCGTTAACATATAAACACATGGGACAGTATTTTCCATGGGTCATGCTTGCTATAATATGCATGCTGTCACTACGTGTTATTTTGTTTAAATAAATATATTTCTTGTATGTTCTTCTATGTTGTATCTCGAAGCTATAATTGAGGCTGAGCTGAACATTTTATCAAATTTAATAAATTGTGCCTTTAATAAATTCAATGCTCTGTTATCAAATGCCATTGTTAAAAAAGCGTAAACAAATCAAATTGAAAAAGAAATATATAACAATGTTAGTGAATTTTAAACTTAACTTAAATATGCAACCAGCTCAGTACATGTCACATTTTTTTTTCGATTGCATGTTTGTTTCTTGACCAATTTATCCCAAAACTAAGCTATACGCATGCCACCTGGTACACTATTGGTTGACGACTGCATGATTAATAACGGGTCTCATTCGATTGCACGCTAAAACAGTTTCGCTACATTTGAATGTCTATTTCAATGTGTTCTGGTGGAAGTGATAAAACTTATATTATTCATATATGCGAAACCATGTTGACTGAAAGGCCACGCTGTTGTCTCAATCACACAATGACCTTCTGACAAGTGAAATTAATTTGAAATCGTCATGATTTAAGTTAATACTAATTTGTGGCGTGTTCTGAGAAAACTGGGCAAAATGCTTGTGCGTAAAGTGTCATCCCAGATTAGCCTGTGCAGTCCGCACAGGCTAATCCGGGACGACACTTTCCGCCTAAACTAGATTTTCGCTAAGAAGAGACATCATTTAAACCAGAAATTCCATAAAAGCAGAATCTGTCGTCCCTGATTAGCCTGTGCGGACTGCACAGGCTAATCTGGGATGACACTTTACGCACAAGCATTTTGCCCAGTTTTCTCAGAACACGACACATTTATGTGTTCAATGCACTTGTGTTTTACACTAACATTATACTTAAACTGACCTGTCTTTTTCGCCTATAAACAAAACTTGTTTTCCAATTAGTTGAATATATCCCTACATTTTTCAAAAAAAACATGTACACATTGTGATAATAAGTGCATGTCATTATTTTTTTCAGCTGAATTCGCCTATAATCAAATATTGTTTTCAATTTCAAGTATTTTAATACGTGTCTACATTTTTTATATACACTTATGCGTTCATTTTCTATTGCACGCACGTAATTAGTACAATGTAACACGACACGTGCACATTTATATTGTATGTCACTAATATTTATTTGCAATACAAATTTGATATGCCATTAAAAAAAAAAATACAATACCGATGGTACTGAAAGTCGCCTTACCAGAGCTGTTATCTCTTGTCCCCAGCCACCCCGTGTATCAAGGCAATCTGCCCCAGTGAGGGATGGACGACAGGGGGGACAACCGTGATCATCATAGGGGACAACTTCTTCGATGGCCTTCAAATAGTCTTCGGAACCATGCTCGTGTGGAGCGAGGTAGGATATTCATTCATTCATTCATTTATTCATTCATTCATTCATTCATTCATTCACTCATTCACCCACTCACTCATTCATGTATTGTTTGATTGATTGACTGATTGATTGATTGATTCATTTATTCATTCATGCAATGTATTTATCAATTTATTTGACTGATTTGCCTATTCGTTCGTCCGTGCGTACGCTCGTCCGTTCCTGAATCAATCAATCAATCCGCCCGTCCATCCGTCCGTCCGTACTTCTGACAGTCCGAACGCCCTTTTATTAGTTCGTTCGTTTGTTCGTTCGTTTGTTCGTTCGTTCAATTAATCATTCATTTATATATTAATTTATCCATTTATTCATTCATTTGCATCGAAATTTAAACAAATCAATAGCTTAAATAATACAATTTATTCGTACCCATATTAAAATACAATCTATGAAACTTGTAACTCTGTCACCAGATTGAATTGTTGTAACTGCAGTTCCATCCACCTCCCATCCCTCTATTACGGTTAACCTTCTCTTAAATTCCCCATTAACAGGAAAAGTCCCCGTCGCAGTACTGTTAACGGCTCAATGTCATTAGCGCGCTCTACACCTGCGTCTCAATAACCCGGAATCAAGTACCCGGAAACAGTAATTGACGATAAAACCAGTCTCTTAATACATTCGGAAAACAGCAATTGATTTTTCCGGAAGTCACTGCTGCGGCCACGCGCTCGTATTTTACCGTTGTCTGCACGCGAGTTCATAAATTGCGAACATGTTTCTCTCGAAGTAGTTTGCGCACATCGAAGATTTTAGAGACCCAATTACTACGTTTTTAAAGGTGACAAAATAAGTAAAACCAGCGCATTGTGTTCCAATAGAACAACACCACCATAAACAGTANGGTCACCAACACCACCACCACCACCACCACCACCACCACCAACAGCATCAACAACAGCTACAGCAGCAACAGCAGCAGCAGCAACAACAACATCAACAGCAACAGCTACAGCTACTGCTACTGGTACTGCCACTGCCACTGCCACTGCCACTGCCACTGCCACTACCACTACCACTTCCACTACCACTACCACTTCCACTACCACTACCACTACCACTACCACTACCAATACCAATACCAATACCAATACCAATACCACTACAACAACTACCACGACAACTACCACTACCACTACCACTACCACTTCCACTACCAATACAAATACCAATACCAATACCACTACAACAACTACCACGACCACTACCATTACTATCCTTATCCTAACATTTTGCTTTTCGTACTTTTTATCTGTGCTGAACTTCTGATATATCACCCGATGTAAATGTCGCTTATTGTACGTCAACGACAGAACCGTCAACGCGGCTTGCATAGACTCCAGGAAACATATTACAGTAAATCATAGCGGCTAAGTACACCATGATAATGGGGGATCATGGAGTAATTTTACACAAAACAACTCTTCATCATTCGATTCTAAATCTTAATGAAAAACTAAACATGCCCATCAGCTCTTGTTTGCGGCATAATGGAGATTACTTGAGCGTCAATTTACTAGTTATCGGATGAAAGATGTATAAATGCGCGCGGACTCGAAATGCACGAGTTTGATCCGGTTGCACGGCGATTTCATTACACGTGGATTAGGTGATCGGAAAACTATAGTCAACTTCGATGATTCTATTCCCTTGAGCTCTGAAATGAAAATGACTCTCCCGTCGGTTTTTGTCTACACATTTTGTCGTTACAATTAATTTATTACAAATCTCGTCAGTGAAGTCGTTTGTTTATATCTTAAGAATCAACGTTGACATGATTTCCTGTGCTATTTTGGTACGTTGTTTATTGCCCAAACACTGAAGGAGTTGACGATATGTGGCGTGTTCTGACAAAACTGGGCAAAATACTTGTGCGTAAATTGTCATCCCAGATTAGCCTGTGCAGTCCGCACAGGCTTATCAGGGACGACAATTTCCGCTTTTATGGAATGTTTCGTTTAAATGATGCCTCTGTTTAGCGAAAATCCAGTTTAGGCGGAAATAGTCGCCCCGGATTAGCCTGTGCGGACTGCACAGGCTAATCTGGGATTACACTTTACGCACATGCATTTTGCCCAGTTTTCTCAGAACGCGACACATAATATATCAACTTCCTTGTTAAGGTCACATTTTAGTTAATAAAAAGTTTACATTTAGATATGGTATGTTGCCCCACGTTTGGATGGAATATGGAATGTCATCTGTGAGTGAATACTGAACATGACCAGTTTTTACCCCACCTAATAATGCGGCATATAGCAGTCGCACTGTCCGTGCGTCTGAGCACCTGTTCATCCGTACCGCTGTCCGGATGTCCCTTCTTAACTTCTTGTTTTAGTCACACCGTTCCCATATATTAATGGATTTTTAAATAACTTTACACACATGTAAACCATCATAAAAGGACGTGCTAACTCGAAGGTCAATGTCACGCTTAGAGGTCCAAGGACACAGTCGGTTAATGAAACAGCTTGAAAATTCTTGTCTTAGCCTAACTATGCCATATAGTAATGGATTTTAAAATATTTTGGCACACATGCAAACCATAATAACACGACAACGCGCGTATGTTACCCATCTCTCCACCTCAAAGTGAAGGTAACACTAAGAGGTCAAAGGTTCAATACGAATATTCCTGTGTCAGCCATAACTTTGACCTATTGATGATTTTTTAAATAACTTGGCATTAATGTAAACCACCATAAGATGACGAGTCACGTGTACATCCGAGTCCCTTCCTCTAAGGTCAAGGTCACACTTACTTAGAGATCAAATGTCAAATTGGAAAACAAACATGGAATGTGTGGACATCTGTGTCCTGGACAAAGGTCTTGCTATAACATAATTGGTTTTAAAATACTGAACACAATATGCACGTTAATTTAATTTGAAGCATGCTAAAACTATGAACAGTTCAATCCGAATACGTGTATGCTGATAAGAAGGTTTCGTTGATCGTATGTATACTAGTTTTAAATCATGCAATTTAAGTTTGGTTTTAGTTCGATGTATAAGCACTTTCATATGTTATGTGAAATCGTCTTACTAGTACTATTGAGTTTTATGTACATTTTTGGCAGATTTTTTAGCAACATTTTCTCTTCGAACTGGTCTGCTACTGATTGTATACACTCGGTTGATTTCAAAGGTCCGCATAAAAAGTTTTTCGAATAAACCGCAAAATGCACCATGGAACAGTGCATTTGAACAGGCGTGTTTCTCATTCTTAAAGCCAGTTTCCTATCCAATCCAGGTCTTCAATGCATCTATTAATCATTGATGATTTCGCGCGGACCCGTGCGCTTCTATTTGAATACAAGAGTAATTAATTTTACGTTAATGGCTTTGAAAAAGCGATTGTACAATAGAGTCAATTCCGTTATTGGAAACAGAGTGAAGACAACAGTAAAAAGCGACGAATAGAGACGCTAGACGTAAACCTGTTAGTTTAAAAGCAACACTGTCCTGGTTTTATATCACTTAAACAATACGACGTCTCGAAGTTACGGCGTGCTAACAATGGTGGCCCACGTTCGCGCGCATCTTGTTGCAATTGTCCCGCGGTAATTACAAGTGTTTTATTTCGTGAGGTACACTAATATTAAGGCACTGGGTCGTTAATTAGCTAATTGAACCCGAACAAGAACGCAAAGCATATGCTGGGCGATCAAATGACAAACCAAAACCACTCAATGTATTAATTTAGAGACTGGCGTCGTATACATCGTTGTAGAATGGATAGAAATGTTTGATCCAAGACAATTACACCTGTCAAGTCGAACTTCATAGAAACAGATTACGATAAAATAGGGCACTTCATTTGGAACTTCATAGACAAAAAGATAGTGAAAAAAGACATCGAAACCCATTGATCGTATGACGACTGATTTATAAGCAGGAGGTATTTTTGTGCCCTATGAACGTCCATGTCTCAGTTACGTTTATAGTAATCGGTAATGTGAGGACCCAGCAACGCGTCCAAGCAGCCTGCATTTATTTATCTTTTGGCTCATTGAACGAATATTTTTTAATCTAGCTTTTTTGCATCTTAATATACTAGTGTTATTTTTTAACTGGTGCGGCTTTGCTCTGTGTTTCGTTGGGATTATAGCGGTTTACCGGTCTAACAGGAGGACATCCTACATATCCGGTAAGGTGCCCACCAACTGAGGCTTAAATGGCTCGCGCCGATTGGAAGCGAGTCCTAGTAAAAGTAGTGTACCATCTAGTGCCCTATCCAGAGAGTCAGGAAAGCGGCCCAACAATATGTCAGCATAATACAATGACATATTATAATACTTCATTTTGCGTTCTATTTTTAGTTGCTGACGTCACACGCTATCAAGGTGCAGACCCCTCCCCGTCACATACCCGGCGTGGTGGAGGTCACACTGTCGTACAAATCAAAACAGTTCTGCAAGGGAGCCCCCGGCCGCTTCGTGTACACTTGTTAGTAGATTAACATTAAGTACAAATTCAATCCTAACATTTAGTGTCATACATTATTAACATAACGTTATGTGTCACTTGACTATTGAACGCATTTTTTTCTTTGAGATTGAATAATTTGTATTTATGCCATTTTGAAGCCATTTGGAATGTAGGCAACGCGAGGGTTGAACAACTTTCTAGCACAATAAGGGATACAAATCCTACACATTTCAGAGACTATTAGTTTGAGAGAGATACAATGGTCCAAGGGAGGCAAATCTTCACAAGGAAACTCCGCAACACCGAGCCGTTTTATGGCTAATCATTTTATGAAGAACTAAATTTGTGCTGTAGTTCAGAAATAAACGACAGCTAAAGCTCTCCTGAAACAAAATGAATCACGTCAGCATAACAACTTGAAGTGGAAATTACAATTTTATTTAGCAACGGATTGTTCCTTTTCAGCGCTCACCGAGCCGACAATAGACTACGGTTTTCAGCGGCTCATGAAGCTCATTCCCCGTCATCCTGGGGACCCGGAAAGACTACCCAAGGTATGCAAAATTGAGTGGCGTTCTGGGAAAAGTGGGCTTAAATCACGTGTGTTAAGTGTCCTCCCAGTTAAGCCTGTGCATTCCGTAAAGGCTAATCAGGGATTACACTTTCCGCTGTAATGTATTTTTTGTTTAAAGGAGGTCGTTTCTTAATGAATATCCAGTGTATGCGGAAAGTTTCGTATCTGATAAGCCTGTGTAGACTGTTCAGGCTGATCTGTAACGACACTTTACGCATACGCATAAAGCACCGTTTTCACAGAGCGAGACTCAATTATTAAATGATTGAATGAAAGAATGAATGCATGCATCAATCTGTCCGTCCGTCCGTGCTCGGTCGTTCGGTGTTTAAATATCTTAAGATAATCTTAACCAATAAAATCGTTTTTTTTTTTTTCAGGAAATAATTCTCAAGCGGGCGGCCGATCTCGCGGAGGCGCTATACAGCATGCGCAACCCGAACCAGCTGTCACTTCCGGCTCCTCGGTCCCCGCCCATGAACAACGCGCCCTCTATGGGCTTCAACACGTACAGCGGTCAGTTGGCGGTCAGTGTGCAGGAGAACGGACAGTGGGAAGACGGTTAGTATGTGTGTAATGATTAGTTTCTAGTTATATTAATATAAATGATTATCATCATTTGAAGTAAAAAAGTACTCCAATCAGCGCTCAATCACCTATGACGCCACGTCCATCTGCGTTATGACGTCACGTCAGTCTGCGTTATGACGTAACGTCCATCTGACTCCACCAGCATACGTCACAAATGGAGTCCACGAATCACACTTTTAACACACGTAGTAACGAGAATAAATTAGTAAAAGCGCATGGGTAGGAGCACATGGTTGATCAACAAAACTTTAATTCTTGATCGGTTTATAATGTAGCGATTACGAAATGTGTTTATAAGATGGTTGCAACGAAGTTATATTAACACAATTGCACAATTTATTGGTAGCGTACCAGTGTCATTATAAATGCAAAATAATGTGATAAAACGAGATATGTTGTTATATTCACGATCAAAAAATTGTAATTTGTACATATTTTTACCACAGCAAACAAAGCAAAACACGACCAAATCCCCACTGCATTTGCCTCTCAAGAAGTTATTTTAAATATTGATCAAAATAAGCGAATTAAATTGTTGTTTCATGCATATGCTCATTATAGCATGAATACATCTACTCACATACGGAATCCTAGCGGGACTGTACGATTTTGTCAAATATTTATGAATTTTTATAAAATGTGTTAAAAATTAGTATACATATATTTCAATATAAATTAAAATAAAAGTTAAGAAGAACATGTGTCGAAAAATGCGAAATAAGCCAGATATTTAAATCTGAAATTGAAAATGGCTTCCAGCCAAATTCGCCAGCATATATATAATGCATGTACAATGTGAATCTAAATTTAGTTTTAGTGCAGATTCGTTTATACGACACAAAGACACAATTTTATTTCCTAACAAATACGAGTAAAAGTGTCGGCATCGGCTTTAACCAGCGCTAACTTGTCTTTGCTGAATTTTATGAAATTCGTTTTCAATGTATAATTTTTATTGCCTATTTTGTGTCATCGTAACATAATTTTATCAATATATTAAAATTTAACACATTTAAAAATCGTACAGTCCCGCTTTAATACGTACAGACTCATTTGAGTTGTGTAGGATTAAAAGAATATAATTATATGTTTATTCTTACAAAGGTTACAATCGGGGTCAGAGTTCGAGCGTATCGCCGAGAGGTTACGGGTCAACTGGTTCCACGCCTCACAGTAACGGAAGTGCGTACAGCACGATGAACGGGTATCACAGCACCGCCGGCGGACTCGGCAATATGGGTATGTAGGTTAAACGCAACTTACATGTAGGAGTTTCCACACGTTTTAAATTAACCGATTGATTTAGCCAAACCATGCTTACCTGACTGTTTCCTGTTCATAATCATAAACAATACGTGTGTATACTGATGGTTGTGTTGCTTTATCAATGATTTTGAACGTTTGCTGCTTTAAATAGAGGCAATTATTCTTGTTTGTGTGCAAAACTTATAATAAACGAAAGAAAGATGTATGGCTAAGCGTTTAGTTAATTTTCCTGTTGAATGATTACGTGCACGTTCAATGATGCTTTTTAAAACGTTGACGACATGTAAAGGTATCTACATGAATTGGCGACAGACTTTAAATAAAAATGATTTTAAACTTATTTTATCGAATGGGCGACCATTAGGACACACTCTTTACTGTAACGAAGTTCTGAGTCCGAGTTTTATTTCTCTCTTCAGGGGGCGCCACTAGTACGCCTAGCCTCCCCCTTCCCAACAGCGGAAATAGCTCAGGAATTTTTTCACACACACATTCCTCAATTTTGGCGCCAAATTCAAAACAGAAAAGTGCTTTCGCACCGGTCCGCGCATTACCCGGACCTGAAATGAATTTTGGACCGAGTGCGCACGCGCCGGGCGGTTTTGGCATGTCGGGATTGCAGGCGGGCTGGACGCACACATTTTATAATGTAGGTTTATAGCTGTCGTCACACAATTTTGCATCGTTTAACGTGCACGCATTTGTCTACAATATCAAGCGGCATCAATTAAAATCAAATTAAGTTTTGATGTTTATTGTTGTCAACGTCGTTAGCATTCTTTTCAGCGAAAGTTATCATTGTAAGTTTATCCTGAAAACCCATTTTTTTGTTATCGGTATCAAAGAAAGGATATACTCGAGCCTCTTTCTGGGAAAATTGGGCTTAATTCATGTGCGTAACGTTTCGTCCCAGATTAGCCTTGTAGCCCGCACAGGCTAATCAGTGACGACACTTTTATGGAATTTTCCGTTTAGGAAGAAAAAGGACTTAAAGAAAGTCTCTTCTAAACGAAAATTCAGTTTAGGTGGTGAGTGTCGTACCGGGTTAGCCTGTGTGGACTGCACAGGTTAATCTGGGATGACACTTTACGAACATGAATTACGCCCAGTTATCCGTGAACGAGGCTCATATCATAAACCTCTATTACAAAACCTATAAACAAATTCGTTTACATTTTTTTTTCCAGGAATGAGCGGTCTGATCGGCTCCCCATTCACCGCAATGAACCCGTTCGGTCTACAGCCGTGCAACGTTACCCAACCGTACGGAAGCTCAATAGTGTCACCTGCCAAATGAAGCGAACTGGGCCCGGCGTATTGGAGATGCTGATTGAATATTTCGCGAAGATCAGATTTATAACTGAGCCCCTGGCTAGCATTCATTAACAGTCATTAAAGTGTTGTTTTGTTAAGTATACTGGGCAAGGGGCAGATAATCATCGCTATAGCCTCAATACTGGTTATTGTTACGCGGAATTCCAAATATCTCTGGAAATGTGCGCTTTTACTGATTGATTCTTCTTACTACGTTTATTAAAAGTGTGATTCCTGGACTCCACGTGACCTAAGCAGGTGGAGTCCGATGGACGTGACGTCATAACGCAGATGGACGTGACGCCATAACGCAGATGGACGTGACGTCATATGTGATTGAGCGCTGATTGAAGTATTCTTTTACTTCAAATGACGATAATCATGTATATTGATATAAAATATAATTAGAAATGTTCGCTTATGTTGAAAATGTCGAGCCTCTTCTTGCCGAATGGTCGTCTTCAATTGAGTCATTAAAATATTACTTGTATGACGTCATGAAATCATGAGCGTTCCTTCCCCCATTTCCATAGAAACGAAATGGAGGTCGTTTGTTAGTGCTAAATAGGTAGTCATATTAAAAAACTGTGCCGCCAGTTTTAAGTGCATACATTTTCTATAACATGTATTTTATTGATTTTAATTAATTACCATTGATTATGTTTGAACTAAATATGCGACTGGCATATTTGTCGATATTAATTCATAAAATAAATTGCATAATTATGCCTAACTTTTAAGGCGAACTTACGATGAACGCTAGCTTCGATATGACTAATATGTTCTTAAATGTGATTGTTATAATATTCTAGTCTTATTATCCGTTGTACTAACCTGTTTTGTGATATTTATTTTATTATATTTTTTAATTCTTCGAACGGTCATCAATGGTATTAGCAGAAATATATTCTTACATCCATAAAGATTCTGCATGTGTATGCATGGTTTAAACTTGAACATTCATGTATACGGTAATTGCAAACACGTTTAAGCAATATGAGACAAGTACATTTTTGAGCTGATTCGTTTTTGATTGTTTAAGTGTTTTGTTGACGTAAATATAAACTATTTCTTATATTAAGTAAAAATAAAATGAGATTATACACTTTGTTGTCTTTAGATCTTTTTTGGAGTAGGCTGAAAACAACTTTTTTAAAACATGTGTCTATAAGACTAATAGATATCGCAGATATCACTGGTTGTAAAAACCTATGCAATTACTATAACCTTTTAAAAGGGTACAGCTTTGTAAAATGTCTATCAAACTGCGTCAATACGATATGACTAATGAGTCACGTCATACGAAAATGGGTAGAATGCCACATGCGACCAGCGTAGCTCTAGACTAGAATGTGAATTTGCATAGTCTGGTTTGGAGCTACCATGTCTTCAAACGAGATTTCCAAACCGTACATGACTTTATAGCGAATAGGGTAGCTCCTGACCAGACTGTGCGATTGCGCAGGCTGGTATTGAGCCATGCTGGCCGTATATTGCATAAGAACCATTTTCGCATGACGCGGGTCATATGAGAAATCGGCAACAACCTATTATGGGTGCACACGTTCATACGTCGATGAATATGCTTATACGTTTTACATATTCGTTTACTTACAGTTCATATTATTCTTGCAAACAAAACACTAAGGTACTCAAGTGTTGATTGTTATATTTATGAAGTTTCGTCGCTTTAGCAGTCATACTTTACTCCGCTGTAATAAGATAACACATTAATGTCAATATACACGCGTACGCAAAATTACAGAGGAAACGAATGAATGTCAAAAATACCCGTGTACGCAAGTTTACATGCTGATAAATATCTGTATATAATTTCCTCGTTTTTCTATAGCAATTTGTAAATTATATTTTTCATGTTTGTGTATGCAACACAATTATATAATGTCTTTCTTGTGCTTAACCGTGTTGCCATCCTATTGGTAATGAGATCGAAAAGGGAGTAAATAAAACGCGACGCAATCCGTTCCGATATCCTCAAATTGGTGACATCTATGTGATGGGGGAATATACAACGTCAACACAAACTGTACAGCCATTATCATACTTGTGAAATTGTATGTAAAAAAGTAGATACCCTTATAACCATACCTTTTCATAAAGGGCATTCCAAGCCGAATTGATTTAATCAATAAAAAGACAGGTCATGCGATATGTATGAAAGATGTCGAAGCGAATCAAAGTTCATTGTTTAAAGGCCGTCTTTTTAAAGGCTACTCTCCACTTGAAGATATACCGCCAACTGACGAGGTCTCATCATGTAGTCTCCAACCTTCAAGCAAAACAGTGAATTTGTAGAACACAACACAGTTTTTCCGACCACATGCAGAAACAAATAATAAAAAATAAAGTCATGGCAAGCGCCCATACAGAACAGTGTGTCTTTAAATTAGTTATATTGATTTATTAAGAGCGTATAGAACACCGGAATATTTGGTATAGTGTAACCTAAAGTGATCTCGGTCGTGTTTGAGAGATCCAAACTACCCGGTACGAATTTCGAGAGTACGTTTTGTCTTTTATATTTCGACATAATTAACCTGGCACTAATGAACACCGTTAGCATATACTATACGCATGGAATGTATAGTTTATTTGCATTTGGTTTTGTTCGTGCGCGTGTTGCACGAGTTTTACGAGGCAATAACTTTAAGAGGTAAGCATCAATATATTAAAATGGCAAAACAGTTTCAAATATCAATATTAATTATTTGCACAGCTTTGTTAAACACTATATACAACTATACTACATGTTAATTCCTGTGTTAAATCTTAATTCTACTTATAATTTCAGTTGTTTTTGAATTTAAAATATTATCATGAAATAGGCCTTTGTCCTTGAATGTGCATATTTCGTCCATTTAACACTCTCTAAAAAGGGCAAACAGAATAATAATACTAAAGTGCACATATCAAAGAATAAACACATATGACACAAGTGCCGTTTACAAAACGCACAACAGCGCACAGTAAAATTTTAGCGTTCTTAATGCTGTAAATGTTACTTGCCTTAAACTGAGATTTTAACATACATATGACTTAATACAATATATATTGTATATACAATACCTTCAAATGCAATACTAATGCAGGAATATACAGAATTTAGCTATTATATAAGATGACTGAACTATCAAAATACTGAAGTCAGTGTAAACTACCAAGAATGCACTCTTACAAGATTTATATTATCAGATTATAAATTAAACATACATTTTAATCAACTAGTTTTACAAACATAAATGGTTTTATTGAACACATATAAATAGATTGATATAAATAGTTTTTTTTTTAATTAACACAACACATCAGTACTTGACCTCGAATAACTCGAATACATGCATTCATGTCTTTAATATCTGTTCGTAACATGAATTCGGGTAACGACACAGTCAGTTCAATATTAGTTGATAGTATTAATTAATCACTTATACAATGCCTAAGTGACAAATTATTGCACTATTAATCAAGTAATCACAGTGTGTTTGTTGTTGTATCCTTGGAATCGGCATCCACGATTGGTCTTAACGTTATACAAAAATGTATATCAACATACCGAAATAATATGGCCGCATGGTTATGGCGTTTGGCTATGGAGCGGGAATTCGGAGGTTGAAGTGCATCACAGGGCACGATTTTATAGGACCGATTGCCGACCGAGAAGCTTGTTATAATCGAGGGGTACCGACTGCATCCTTAACAATGTCCGGTATAAAGAATATGAATCGGCAGTAAAGATGTTCATCAGTTAAAGTGTCTCAAAAGTCTAATTGAATGGCCCTAAAATGGTGTGGGATGACACTATAAAAACAACAAATTCGTTGAATCGATATCCACCGCCGAATACATTTTGTTTACTGATGGATGCAGATGGATGAACAGGAAAATAACTGTAAAAAACAAAGTGGTGGTATTGTTTAAATGTATTGCAATTCTTCTCGTTGATATCTATACACCAATGAAGTTTCATATTGATTTTTTTTTTATATCGTATTTAAGGTATAGCCCTGAACATTTGTATCATAAAACACCAAAGGGAAATAACAATTAAATTAAAAAGTTTGTGATGGCCCCATTCTGGTGTCTGACAATTTACTATGTATCCGAAGAGATAGGTCGCATACCTGGCACTGGAGATGAATGAAAATGAAGCATACGCAACGTCCGATTTCGAGCTCTAAGTATCAACGATTTACCTACGCAATTTATAGTTTTTTTGTGTGCAGATTGATTAGCAATAAAAAATAATTCTGAGCGTAAGAATTTGTATTAGCGGTAACATCGAGTCGATTTCAACATAATAATGACAATTGTAATGTATTAACCCAATTTGTTTTGTTTACCAAAAATACGCGCCGAACGACTTTTGTAATAATATCATTGGGTTTGGACAAGTACTAAACATATATTGAGCTTAAGAAAATCGCCTTAGCCCATGATATCGAGGTGAAGCTCATGCATTGATGCAGTAGACAATAGAATAAGCATATTGTTCAAATGCTTTAAACATGTTAATTCTGACATTTTCTTACGATTAATCTAATCTTGATTTCCCCTAGCGCACTTTACAAAAAATCTATTTCCGGAAATTTAATGCTCACATTTTAAAAACCTGTATAAATTGTCGATAATGGGGTAGCCAAAAACTATGGATAGCACTGCTTTCTTTACATACGGGACGAAACTCCAATCTTAAACATTCGATAACTGTGCGGAAAGTAGTATCCCTTGTTTGGTGGTTTTTGTTAACACAAGGGACGCAACTCCAATGTTACGAATTTGATTACTGTGAGTAAAGTAGTGTCTCTTGTGTTGTTTCTTTACAGAAAGGACGCAACTCCAATGTAAAGCATTGGGTAATTGTGCGTATAGAAGTGTCCCTTGTATGGTTTTCTTTACAGAAGACACGCAGCTCCAATGTTAAGCATTCGATAACTGTGCGTATATTAGTGTCCCTTGTTTTGTTCGATCAAATTGACAGTAAACCGCGGACGTAGTTACAGGCTTATCATAGAATGTAAGGCTTATACTGATTTTCCAAAAAAGATCTCATTCATTTAAATATTTTTATTTGACATACGCCCCATTTCATGAAGCTATTAACTTGACATACGCCCCATTTCATGAAGCTATTAACTATAAACATAATTGAACCATCACGCCAACGCTCGTTCTGTCCGGTTAGCGCAGTAGTATGTACACGCGCTTCTTACTTAGGTCACCCGGGTTCAATCCCCGTTCCCGGAAACATGTGGGTTTGGTTCGTGGTCACCATACCGCACAGTTGGGGTTTCCTTCGGTTACCCAGGCCCTCCCCCACACAATACAAAACATTCAAATTTAAGAGCCCAGTTATCAAATTAGGTTTGAGTTCTGATACACACTCGTAATGCAGGCGCGGAAGGACCTCAGGAACTTCATTGCACACGCGCACGCGCACGCGTTCACGTATACGCAGCCCCACACATATATACATGTATATGTATAAATATTTACGCGCGTGTGCAAAAATTAAATACACTTTCATTGTATTGCTTGCAACCTACTGTAATTGTTTTCATATTTGCTTGATTAATGATTCAGAAAATCATTTTTTATGATGATGTTTACTTGTAACTGTAACTTGCGATAAATGGCTATGACTATGTTTATGATGTCTAAGATTATGGATACGAATTATAGTATGGTTTTTAATTTAATTCATTTCTTTCATGATGTTGATTACTTGCTATAAATGAGTATGACTATGTTTATGAAGCCTAAGATTACGAGTTCATGAATATATGTGGCGTGTTCTGAGAAAACTGGGCAAAATGCTTGTGCGTAAATTGTCATCCCAGATAAGCATGTGCAGTCCGCACAGGCTAATCAGGGATGACAATTTCCGAACTTATGGAATTTTTCGTTTAAATGATGTCTCTTCTTAGCGAAAATCTAGTTTAGGCGGAAAGTGTCGTCCCGGATTAGCCTGTGCCGACTGCACAGGCTAATCTGGGATGACACTTTACGCACAAGCATTTTGCCCAGTTTTCCTAGAACACGCCACATATTTGTCAGCAGAATGCCCGAAAGACAAAATAACTGGAGAATTAGCCTTCCTAAGGTAAATTTTCACTACCTGTTAATTCCGCATATGTCCAGGTCAGTATACACTTTGACCCCAAAATTTGCTACAAAAGGTATTTTAACTGATCCGGGTAGGGTAAAAGGTACTTTATAACATATCAAACGTTTACCGAAATCGAACCTTCGGAAAGATGGTTTTTCTTAAAGATGGCCGCCAAAACATATTAATGATCATAACTATGTAAGTTTCCTCGCAAATTTGATGATTTCGGTGTCTATACATAGTTTTCGGGTGGCAAAGAACACATTAAGATCATCAGAAATAATGTAAGTTTATTATGTAACACAGAAATCCAACATGGCGTCCAGAATGGCCACCTTGGGGATTGATAGGGCATTTTTCATCTTATGACCCGACTAATATGCTAAGTTAAAATAAAATCAGATTTTTGGAAAAAAAGTCTGCCTTACATTGCCTTAGTTTTCACCAGTCACTCACCAGCGAGAACTACGATTATAAGAACAATAAAAATCGTACTAGAACAAAATTGAACAAAATATTATGAGATGCATCGATACAGAAAGGTATTTAAAAAGTGTTTAGCATCAGCAACTGCATAATCAAATACGTGAATAGTTTAATTTGAAACCTACAGCAAAAGTACAACTTACCTTTTTGTTTATTGCTGCTGCTGATGATGATGATGATGATGCTGATGCTGCTGATGCTGCTGATGATGCTGCTGCTGCTGCTGCTGATGATGATGATGATGCTGCTGATGATGCTGCTGATGATGCTGCTGATGATGCTGCTGATGATGCTGCTGATGATGCTGCTGATGATGCTGTTGATGCTGCTGCTGCTGATGATGATGATGATGATGCTGCTGCTGATGATGATGATGAAGATAATGATGCTGCTGCTGATGCTGCTGCTGATGCTGATGCTGCTGTTGGCGCTGCTGCTGCTGCTGTTTCTGCTGCTGCTGATGTTGCTGCTGCTGATGATGATGATGCTGATGTTGATGATGATGCTGATGATGATGCTGATGATGATGATGCTGATGATGCTGCTGATGATGAAGATAATGCTGCTGCTGCTGCTGCTGCTGCTGATGATGATGATGATGCTGATGATAATGCTGATGATGATGCTGATGATGAAAAGATTATGATGCTGCTGCTGCTGATGCTGCTGCTGCTGACAATGATGATGTAGATAATGATGCTGCTGCTTATGCTGCTGATGAAGATGATGCTGATGAAGATAATGCTAATGAAGATGATGCTGATGAAGATGATGCTGATGAAGATGATGCTGATGAAGATGCTGCTGATGAATATGATGATGATGAAGATGATGATGCTGATGATTATGATGCTGATGATGATGAAGATGAAGATGATTATGCTGATGATGATGATGATGATGATGAAGATGATGATGATGATGATGATGAAGAAGATGATGATAAAGATGATGATGAAGATGCTGATGCTGCTGCTGATGATGATGATGCTGCTGATGCTGATGCTGTTGCTGATGCTGCTGCTGATGCTGCTGATGCTGCTGCTGATGCTGCTGATGCTGCTGCCGCCGCTGATGCCGTCGCTGCTGATGATGATGAAGATAATGCTGCTGCTGCTGATGATGATGATGATGATGATGATGATGATGAAAATAATGCTGCTGCTGCTGCTGCTTATGCTGCTGATGAAGATGCTGCTGATGAAGATGATGCTGATGAAGATGATGCTGATGAAGATTATGATGATGAAGAAGATGATGCTGATATTTATGATGCTGCTGATGATGATGATGATGAAGATGAAGATGCTGATGATGCTGCTGCTGCTGATGATGATGTTGATGATGATGATGTTGATGATGATGAAGATGATGATGATGATGATGATGATGATGATGATGAAGATGATGATGAAGATGATGATGAAGATGCTGATGCTGCTGCTGCTGCTGCTGCTGATGCTGATTCTGATGATGCTGATGCTGCCGTTGCCGCTGCCGCAGCCGCAGCTGATGCTGCCGCAGCCGCCGCTGATGCTGCCGCTGCTAATGCTGCTGCTGCTGCTGCTGATGCTGCTGCTGCTACTGCTGACGCTGATGCTGATGCTGATTCTGATGATGCTGATGCTGCCGCTGCCGCTGCCGCTGCCGCTGCGGCTGCTGCTGCCGCCGCTGATGCCGCCGCTGATGCCGCCGCTGATGCCGCCGCTGATGCCGCCNGATAGTTGATAAAGAAGGTACTGAGGCGTAGTGTTACAGAGGCCCCTACTAGGGTCGGGTCAAAGTCCACCGCAGCATAGTTCTACGAGTCAAATCGTTTAGTTGCTTCAATGAACTTCTGGACGCGAAGAAATAATATAGTTTTTTTCCTGATAGGTCAGATTTTCGTCACCATTAAGAAGGTTATTTACGGTTGTTGCGCATGGAAGATTAGTAAAACAATGTTGTCGTATGTGCTGATACCTTGGAGCGTGAAGCAAGAAGTGAGACGGAGTTTCAATGGCACCACATATGCAATCCGGTGAAGAAGTAAGGTTTCTACGATGGAGATCGTAGTTCAAGGAGCTACAGCCAAGTCGCAGACGAGAATGATAGATTTGTAATCTTCTATCACCAACATTGAATATTGGACACGACTTTGTTGGACATTGAGTGATTTTTCTCTTAAATTCAAGAAGTGAATTGGAGTTTCTGATGTCAGGAGAAAGATTGTTCCAGTGGCGGATGGCGGAAGGGAGGAAGGAGTTAGAATATAGTTGAGTATTTGCGTAAACTGGAGGTATGCCGTTTTGGGATCGGAGGTCATAGGCCTGGGATCTGCGAACTGGGATCAGGTTGCATAGATAGAAGGGTGCTATATTGTTCTGCATTTTGTATATTTGCATCATACTTTGTTTCTTTCTTCGTTGGGAGAGTGATTTCCAGTTTAGGTCGTTGAGCAGGCGGACGATATTGCAATACTTTGTAGCACCTGTCACGATCCTTGCGGCTTCAACTTGGACAGATTCAATGTCATTTTTTAGAGCTACAGAACAGTTGTCCCAAATGATGTCGCCATACTTAAGAAGTGTTCTTATAAAGGTGATGTACATCTTTTCAAGATTTGACCTTGTCAGTGTATATTTTAGGCTTCGAAGTATACCGATTCTCTGCCAGGCTTTTTCAATGATATTTGATATTTGAGAAGACCACTTGGCGTCCTCAGAAAGGACCAAGCCTAGATGTGTGTGAGTTTTGACTTGGGAAATCGAAGTTTGTTCCATTAAAAGTGGTGGATTAATAGGTTTGATGCGTTTTCTTGAAAAGAGCATACATTCGGATTTTGAAGGATTAAATGAGACCAGCCATGATTTGGACCATGAGATTATGCGAGACAAGTCACGATTTAAAGTGACAGCAGATGAGGCTGGATCTTCAATAATTTTGTACAGACTGGTGTTGTCGGCGAATAGACGAATGTTTGCCTGGATGTCTGTAACTATGTCGTTGATGTAGAGTAGAAAAAGGAGTGGACCAAGTATGGACCCCTGCGGGACGCCAGCTTCAACTGTAGTCCAACAGGAAGAAGAGTTGCCAATGACGACACGCTGCTTACGGTCTGATTAATAAGACCTGAACCAATTTATAAGGTTACCTTGAATTCCTGCTGCTGATAGTTTCTTGAGGAGCCCAGGATGCCACACTCTGTCAAAGGCTTTGGAAATATCACAGAAAACGGCTCGAACCTCTTTGCCTTCGTCAAGAGCTTTAAGGATATCGTAGTATAAAAAGTTCAGCTGGTTGACCGTGGAATCACCTTTCTTAAAACCTGACTGGAATTGTGTGATCAGGTTATTGGAGATGAGATAGCTGTATAGATATTTATGGATACAGCGTTCCATGAGTTTTCCAAGACAACTAAGAAGGGAGATTGGAAGATAGTTAGAAGGCATTGAAAGGTCGGACTTTTTAAAAACGGGGCATTCGTTAGCTAATTTCCATGACGATGGGAATACTGACTTAGAAATGAGTGTTGTGAAGATGACAAAGAGCAGGACACAAAGTTCATGAATTTCCTCTTTGATGAGTCTAGGGCTTATCAAATCGGGTCCACTTGCCTTTGAAGTATCAATGAGCGTCGCTGCGTCGCGGACATCATGTGCTGAAATTTGAATATCTGAGAGGACGTTATTGGTGATTGAGTTAATTTCAGAGATCGTGTGTGTGCTGTCATCTACAGTTGATTGCTTAGTGGAGAAGTTGTTTAGGAGCTCAGCTTTCTCATCGTTGGTCGATGCTTCTGTGCTGTTGTCAATAAGCGTTGGAATAGTGGTGAAGGACTGTTTATTTGAAAGCTGTTTGGCCATTTTAAACCAAGTTTTAGTGTCGATATTGTCAGAGTTTATTTTAGAGATAAGTTTTTTATGGTGTGCTTTTTTAGTGTCTCTGATGACTTTCGTTGTTTCATTACGGGATTTACGGAATTTAGCCCATGCTGCGTGTGTGTTTAAGCGTTTTGCTTTTTGGTGAAAGCGGTTACGTTTTCTTATCAGCAGGCGAACTTCTTTGGTCATCCAGGGTACGTCTTCCGGTCGAATAGTTATAACCTTGTTTGGAATGCTGTCAGATGCAGCAGAACAGATATTGTCAGCTACCTTATCAGCCAATCTATTAAGATCTGGCTCGTTGATAATGTGTGTAGTCTCCTTCGTTGTATAACCAGATGCGACGCTTGTAAGTTGGAGGCTTAGGTTTTACAAAGTTAAGAAAAACGACTACTGGACAATGAAAGCGAATAATATTAGGAACAAAAGGGTCAGCAACGAAGCTTGAGAGCACTTGTGAAGGATTTTTTATGAAGATGGGATCAGTTAAGGAAGACGAGTGTTCAGTAAAGTGTGTCGGGGTGGAAATGAGTTGTACAGTGTTGTAGGAGTCCATAAGGTTTGTTAGTCTGTTGGAATGATTGATAAAAAGGTTGATGTTGAAGTCGCCAGTATCTAGGATGTTGTAAAACTGTCCATCAAATGCTTGGTCGAGACTCTGCTTTATGTTTAGCCATTGTGTATTATCAGAGTCTGGTGGACGATAAATGCCACCAATGAGAATGTTCCGATGATTTATGTGGATTTCAACCCAGAGGGCCTCTAGGTTGTTGATGTGAAGATCAGTACGCGTCGTTGCAGGTATGCTTTTCCGAACGTAGATCGCTACTCCACCAGCAATGCGGTCTTTTCGATCACAACGGAATGGTAATTTGAAGTTGGGAATGCGTAGTTCAGCGTCTGTAATGGATTGATTCAACCATGTTTCGGTGAAGACTATTACGTCATATGGCCGGGCCTCTACTGAAAGTAAGTCAATTTTCGGCACTAGGCTCTGGATGTTGAGGTGCATTATGCTGAGACCGTGATTGGTAAGAACCGAGTAGGAAGTTTGATTCGTGTGGGGGTCAGGGCCTGGGTTCGATTCCATGTCGCCAGATAATGTTAATAACAAGGCATACAGGAATATTTCATACAAACATATCATTTGCGTCACAGACAGGGCAGCACCAGGGAATATATGTTTAGTGTTTGAGAAATCATGTAGGTTGGTGTTTGTTAATTGCGATCCCGGTGCTGAAGCATAAAACACTGACCGTAATAAGAAGAAGCCGTATGGAACCGAACCCGACTTACCCGAGAAGGCCCCTGTGACACCAAGGCATATTAGATGTACCAAAACAATCATTTCGTAAAGGCAAACGGAGGCAGTAGGCGCGGGGGATAAACAGGGATTTTTATGTATAATGTTTTGTTGTTTTATATCATTCGAGTTAATTATTTGATATTTTGAAGTTACATATGGATATGGATGGATATTTAGGCGGGAAAGTGATTATGTTGTGCTTGAGGGTACTCTTACTATGGCGAGAGCTTGTTTTGAATTTTATAACGTTTTAAGGCAACCCCAACATGAAAAGTAAAGCCATATTTGCATAGGTACATTACAGAATAAGAGTTACACGGCAATTGTTCAGATATATTAAGACCATCCGTGTAAGATGAGAACACAGACGTAAGACATAGTTGAAGTAATATGGACTCTACACATAACAATATAAAAGGGTCGCATTGCTGTATAACAACTAGGATGTTGCTTAAGATAGTTAACATAGCTGTGTTTATGTACAAGTCAAGTGCCACAAATATCATTTCACGAACAAAGCAGCGGCACCATACACAATAAGGCGCTGAAGATAGCTAACATAGCTGTGTTAATGTACAAGACAAGTGCCACAAATATCGTGTATTGTTGGAGACGACGTAAAACAAAAAGTTCAGCCATAGTCATAGTTTGAGTTTTCTACGCGCGAATAATCTTAAGGGACTCTCTAAAAGTAAATAAGCATTAGACATGCGTTTAAAAACAAGTTAATAAGAATATAATAATATAATAATATAAGAATATAATGGGATTCATAAGTAAATGTTAAGTTCAATACTTATGTGACAGTTCCTGAACAAAGCAGCAGCACTATGCACAATAAGGCGCTAGTCTGTTTAGTCGAAAGTGTGATAGATTTGATTGTCTCGTGTAAAGACAAGATCGATATCTTCGATGAAGGCAGAGGATCAGGACAGCCTAATCTGAGTATTGTATAGTGCACGAAATTGGTTACGGATCTGGCTTAAACCTAATCTGAGTATTGTATAGTGCAGGAAATAGGTTACGGATCTGGCTTAAACCTAATCTAAGTATTGTATAGTGCACGAAATAGGTTACGGATCTGGCTTAAACCTAATCTGAGTATTGTATAGTGCACGAAATAGGTTACGGATCTGGATTAAACCTCGCGAGATCGTGTATAGAGTCACATTTGTGAATTTTCTCTTCGTGGTCCTTAACTAAGATTTTTCCATTTGAGGCCCAGGTCCCTAAGATAAGACCGTCCTTCTTCAGACGACGCGAATAATAAAACACCTCGCTTCGTTGCTTCGTTAGCTCCTCGTTTAGAAAGACGCCTTTGCTGAGTGATTTACGAAGTGACAGGACATTCTGGCGGGCTCGATATGTCGTTAACTTGATGATTATGTCACGCGGTGGCAATGTTGCGTTCTTTGAGGGAGAATTTAGTGTAGACCTAGGTAGCCTGTGCATATTATCGACTTCCTTCAGGGTGACGTCGGAGCCAATTTGATTTAGGATGTCGGTGACAACTGAGTCGATATTTTCTGAGGCATTTTCATTCACACCAGATGGGCGCAAGCAATTACGCCTACTGTATTGGTTGGACGTGTCTTCACTTTTCTCAACACGCTTTTCAAGGTCCTTGACCTTGTTACGAAGCGTCTCGTTTTCATTTTGTAGAGATGTAATAATGGTTTGAATCCCACCCATAACCTCGGTAACAATGCTGCTTACCATTTCAGTAAGTTGGTCATTTAACGTTGCTTTCAGCACAGATGCAACTTTTTCGACTTGTTCGTCATTTAAGTTTACAGAGAACGTTTCGTGTGACGACGACTCAGCTTTGATTGAGCCAAGCCTAGATTTTTTGACAGCATCCTCTTCTAAAGGCGATGACGCGTCGCGCTTAGCCGTGCTCGCTTTAAAGTTTGGAGTAGCGTTCATTTCGACGACGCGTTCTTTTTTGAACAGTATTGGTGCGAGATACTCGGGCTTGGGTTGATTTTACACGCAATTGCTGGTCAACACAGTAAAATATCTTGACAGTTTACTGATTGTTTATATTCAAGCTCAATGAAGCGAATCGTAGGTAAACACAGTACACAGTACATAGACACGTTGAAGGCGTTTAAAAAAATCTACTTTAAAGTCATCAAGCACTTCTATATTCACCTGAACCGCTAGGCATTCCGTCCATATAAGTATCCGAAACACGTTTGTTATATACAAAGTTCCAAATAAGAAGCTTACATTATATAATTCTGACGTGTACTATCCCCGCACAAAAATCACTACTCCATGCTATTGACCGGAAGTTGACTGATCTGGTGGTGATGATGAAGATAATGATGTTGCTGCTGCTGCTGCTGCTGATGATGATGATGATGATGAAGAAGATAATGATGATTCTGCTGCTGCTGATGATGCTGCTGCTGATGATGATGATGCTGCTGCTGCTGCTAATGATGATGATGGTGAAGATAATGATGATGATGATGATGCTGCTGCTGATGATGAAGATAATGATGCTGCCGCTGCTGATGATGATGATGAAGATAATGATGCTACTGCTGCTGCTGCTGCTTATGCTGCTGATGGAGATGCTGCTGATGAAGATAATGCTGATGAAGATGATGCTGATGAAGATGATGATGCTGATAATTATGATGCTGATGATGATGAAGATGTAGATGATGATGCTGCTGATGATGATTATGAAGATGGAGATGATGATGATGATGAAGATGATGATGAAGATGATGATCCTGATGCTGATGCTGCTTGCTGCTGATTAGGCTGCTGATGCTGCTGCTGATGCTGCTGCTGATGCTGCTGCTGATTCTGCTGCTGATGCTGCTGCTGATGATGCTGCTGATGCTGCTGCTGATGCTGCTTCTGATGCTGCTGTGCTGCTGCTGATGCTGCTGCCGCCGCTGATTTCCCCGCTGATGCCGCCGCTGATGATGATGATGAAGATAATGCTGCTGCTGCTGCTGATGATGATGATGATGATGAAGATAATGACGCTGCTGCTTATGCTGCTTATGCTGCTGCTGCTTATGAAGATGATGCTGATGAAGATGATGCTGATGAAGATTATGATGATGAAGATGATGATGCTGATGATTATGATGCTGATGATTATGATGAAGATGAAAATTCTGATGCTGATGATGATGATGAAGATGATGATGATGCTGAAGATGATAATGAATATGATGATGAAGATGATGATGGAGATGCTGATGCTGATGCTGCAGCTGCTGATGCTTCTGCTGATGCTGCTGCTGATGTTGCTGCTGATGCTGCTGATGCTGCTGCTGATGCTGCTGCTGATGCTGATGCTGCTGCTGCTATTGCTGATGATGATTCCAATGATGCTAATGCTGCCGCTGATGCTGCCGCAGCCGCAGCCGCCGCTGCCGCAGCCGCCGCTGCCGCAGCCGCCGCTGCCGCAGCCGCCGCTGCCACAGCCGCCGCCACTGATGATGCCGCTTATGCCGCCGCTGATGCCGCCGCTGATGCCGCCGCTGATGCCGCCGCTGATGCCGCCGCTGATGCCGCCGCTGATGCCGCCGCTGATGCCGCCGCTGATGCCGCCGCTGATGCCGCCGCTGATGCCGCCGCTGATGCCGCCGCTGATGCCGCCGCTGATGCCGCCGCTGATGCCGCCGCTGATGCCGCCGCTGATGCCGCCGCTGATGCCGCCGCTGATGCCGCCGCTGATGCCGCCGCTGATGCCGCCGCTGATGCCGCCGCTGATGCCGGTGGTGGTGGTGGTGGTGGTGGTGGTTCCAAATCATAACATATAGATTCAAAGCAAGTATATTCTTTTTAATCCGGACAACAAGGAATTGCCCATGTCCAAGTGGATGAAAGCACCCGTAGTACAAAAACTGAAATATGAGATGTAAAAATTAAAATTATACTTAACTTAATTTGTTGTCTCAACAAATAAAGTAGGAAGGTAAAACCATTAACTTTTGGCATCAGTGCAATAAAACCAAAATCCCAGCATAAGCCAGTTTTCAAAATAAAAAGTAATATACAATCATTCTGTATCTCGTCCGACCATCCCTGACGTTCAAGAAGCAAAATACGAGCACATAGCCGCAAACAAATATGTTGAAGCATATTTCTTGACACAAATTCTGGTAGAACTTTGTCTCCTGACAGATCAGCCATGCTGACATTGAAATCCAGTGAACACCGACAACAATGAACCCCCCCCCCATTTACACTGGGAGGCAAACATGCCAAGAACAATAACCCTGGGTCCAATTTCAACAGCTCTCCATAGGAAGTATAGATACCGGGATGGACATGTTTGCCCGGTCTTCGTCGGAGAATCTCAACGCCTCGTGGTATGATACCATGGATATTGCAAGACCAGACCATGAAGACAACATTGATAGCGCCCTGGTGCCACCTGTCAGTTAATGAAAATCAAACTAGCTACATAGATTCCTGTCAGCAACATGTAAAGTACATTGTGTATAATACATGCACTTGCATTTTCTCAGAATGAAAAGGGATGTTTATTGAATTACCAAATTAATTGAACTATTCTATGTTGTCTGATGACCTAATTTACAATTATTAAAAATACATTTTCAACATGGTATTATATATATCTGAATGTTATTATTCAAATATATATTTGAATAGTTTTTCCGTTTCTAATGATAATCACTGATGACTTAAACAATAACCATAATAATTGAGCCTCGCTCTGTGAAAACGGGGTTTAATTCATGTGCAGAAAGTCTCGTCCCAGATAAGCCTGTGCAGTCCGCACAGGCTAATCAGGGACTACACTTTCCGCTTTTATGGTATTTTTCCCTTTAAGCATGTCTTTTCTTAGCGAAACTCCAGTTAAGGCGGAAATGTCATCCCAGCCTGCGTTAAGCCCTGTTTTCCCAGAGCTAGGCTCAGTTACATACTTTTAACCAATAACCAGGTACCTATTTCCTCCCTGTATTCCATCAGGAAGTAGATCTGAAGAAGCAGCTGAGGGGCAGCTTCCAGGAAGCATTCAAACATTCGAATACAAGAAGCATCCACATTTTCGCAACGCATTAATGTGTAGTGGTGCTTTCTCACGTCCTCCGTTAGACTTTTGTATCTGTTTTTAACCCATTTATGCCTAGTGGACTCTCCCATCCTTCTAAATTGGATCAATTTATTTCCAAAATTAGGGATGTCTAGTATATTTATTTCTATATTTAGAATATTTCTTACAGAAATTCCTTTAAGCAAACAGCGCATACCCTGATGAGACGCCGCATCATGCGGCGTCTCATCTTGGTCTACGCTGTTTACCAAGGCCTTTTTTCTAAACGCTAGGCATAAATGGGTTAATGCCATGGTAGAGATACTCTATCTGCCTATTAATCAAATAAACACGGTATGAATATTACTGAGTAAAATTATTCCAAACAGTACAGAGAGGCAAAGTTTTTGACAGCAAATTTGGACAAATAACTTTGAAGTAAAGCACTGTGTCATTTGGTGATTTCATGTTCGTCTGCTTCAACTTTAAAATGGTCTTAAGCAAATAAACATATTATTATAAGGACATTTGCATTATTAATTTAATTATTATAAGAATATTATAACAATCTATATCAAAATTTGACAAATATTTATGTTTTTCATATTAAAATAAATAAGTAGCTTCATTTGAAATATCTTGATATGTGAAGTGTTGTTCATAATTCTGGTTTGTATGAAGTAACTGTGATTTTGTATCAGTTTATCTTTAAGTTTTAATTGCATATATCAGTGCTCCAGCTTAGCCTCCACAGAAGGGCGCAGCACCCTGCCGTCCCAAGGTCCCACCCTGCCCCCTCAGACCCCACCATGCCCTTATCTTGATCTGACCACATTATAAAAGAGCACTTTTTTAAGTTTTAATAAAAACTAAATTTTCTCAGTGAAAATATATTTATTAAGTATAGAACAATATTTTAAATGAACATACATATAATATGAAATATATATTCATATATTTATGCTATATTGCTACAAAATGCAACATCAATATAAGGACAGGGCGCGTAAGTGCCCTTTTAACAAAAGAGCACCCTGCCCTTTTCTTATCCTAGCTGGAGTAATATCATATCATGATATATCATATTTTAACTCTTTTGTTTGGCAGAGCAAAGAAGGGTTTCAACTGTTTACAAGGACATAAATATTGCGCCATCATATCATATGGTATGCCTATTAAGAAGACCAAAATGGGGTAATCCTTTTTTTCATATTGAGGTAATTAAAAAAGTAGTACTCCTGATTTTTTACTGAACAAGCAGTGTCAATTCCACACCGCTCGATTGAACAATTTTCGTGCTATTTTTTGCACTAATCGCGCACATTTTTAGCATGTGTGGGAGAAAATTCGCACACTTAATATCATTTTCTTTATCTTTATAGCCGATAAATTCTGCTTCGAATACTTTTGACTTGAACAGCGAGGGGTCAGGGATTTCAAAAGCTTTTGAAAGCTAAGTCAAATGACCCCGGTTGAAATCTTAAAGTCTAGATATTTTGTTCCTGGATATTTGTTGATTGCTCTACACATGTTGCTTTGTATAACTTTCTTGCTAAAAAACAACATTTTGCGTAATATAAAATACATTTTATGTTATTTTCATGGTGACATTTGCATCAAAATTAGGCAAAGTAAATAATTTGGAGGAGACAAAATAGACAAAATTGCAAAATGCTTGCATCAAAAAGCAGGATTCTGCTTAATTTGAAATCCCTGCAGGGTCAAAGGGAATTAACTCTCTGGTATACAGGTTGATTTCATGTAAAGACTTTTTTTATTAAAAGGACATGTGGGTTAAAATTATTTTTTTTTAGAATTTTGTAAACAAAACCAGGGGATGCGACTCGTGAAAATTTACGGCAGAAAATAGCAGACGATATCGAACGTGATTTCGAAGAAGAGGAATCCGATAGTTAAGTCAGCGCAATACTATGCAAAGTGCTGCTGTATTTAACAGCAGTTACCATAGTATTTCAATCACCTGACGGCATGTTATACTGTTTAAGTTAAAACAATTTAACATTAAAATTAAAATGTATAACAATGGTATTTTATAATCCCTCCCCCGTTTCTGACCCCCCCCCCTATTTTTCAAAGTGAGGGGAATTGCCCCCTTTCTTTTGGATATAAGAATAGACACTGAACAAGTGTGTAATATCAAGTGCAGGTCCCATGTAAATATTGTAACAAATTACCTTATAACTGGTACAAATTACTTTATAACTGGGCCCATCATCAAACAAGTCATCAGAATTCTGACGAGCCACAAAAGAACTCTTGTTGTGTGCACACGTTCTTTTCCATGCTTGCTGATCTGTATTTTTTGTTTTTGAAAGTCCAGAAAATACCAGTGCAATTTAAAAGCTGCCGCAATGCTTGGGAACAAAATGAACGCTGTTGTTAGACCGAAAAACAAGCTTTGTTGTTGGTAAAAATAATGCCTTGCAGTAAGTATGTCAGTTACTAAGACAATGAAAAAGAAAACTATTGAACTGAATCCCAGGATAACATCCAATCTAGTAAACTCAGGGTCTATATGGATCGCTTGTTCTACATGCTTGTGGGTGGTAATTCTCTGGCAGCGCTAACACGGTGTATCCTCGATGTATGTTGATTCGCGGTGTTAATGTTTTGCATTAAAATTAGCAACAAACAAATAATAAAGCATTGTATAACTTACCTTGTTGAAAGAAACCAATATTCCACTAGTAAATGGAGCATATTTATTTCCTGCAACTCGCGCTATCTAATCCATAACAACAGTTTTTTTGACAACATGTTTACAGTGTCCGCCATTTTGACAGATGAATGTAAGGTCGCGACCTCTGACGTCATTCACACAATTTATTATTTAGGCCGATACAATGAGGTAATTGGGTTGTAATGTTAATTAGTCATAGTAAGAGTGTCAACTGTACAATAATTAAAATGTTTCAACACAATTCAACACAATTAAACATATTTACAAGCGTTTGTTGGACTTCAACTATTCTTCATTGATATTGCAATGGCAACACAGGAATTTGGCACCCCTTCTGACACACCTTACAGGTGTGCAGAATGTTAGGTNTATATCAGTGTATACATTTGTAAAAGAAATAACAGCTTGACACCAACGTGCGAAAACTTCTTCGATATAAATGTTATCATTTCCTTATTTTTTTGTCACATACGGAAGTATCCTCGATGTATGTTGATTCGCGGTGTTAATGTTTTGTATTAAAATTAGCAACAAGCAAACAATAAAGCATTGTATAACTTACCTTGTTGAAAGAAACCAATATTCCACTAGTAAATGAAGCATATTTATTTCCTGCAACTCGCGCTATCTAATCCATAACAACAGTATTTTTGACAACATGTTAACAGTGTCCGCCATTTTGACAGATGAATGTAAGGTCGCGACCTCTGACGTCATTCACACAGTTTATTATTTAGGCCGATACACTTGAGTAATTGGGTTGTAATGTTAATTAGTCATATAAAGAGTGTCAACTGTACAATATTTAAAATGTTTCAACACAATTCAACACAATTTAACATATTTACAAGCGTTTGTTGGACTTCAACTATTCTTCATTGCTATTGCAATGGCAGCACAGGAATTTGTCACCCCTTCTGACACACCTTACATGTGTGCAGAATGTTAGGTGTGTCCAGTGCTTGCATGGGATGCCATTTTTTAAACCATCACACTGCACCCACTTAACAAATGTCAGAGAAATACAGCCGGACAGTTCCTTTGGTTGGAATCTGTGACAAACACAACATTTTTCATCAGAAGCCTCATCACTGTCACTGCTGTTACTGGAACAGTCCACTGCTCTGTCAACACAAGATGGGCCTGCTACTGGACTAGGTGCTGTTGTTGCAACAATTTGCTTACTTTTTTTACTGCGAGCTTACCTTTTTGTGTTTCCTGAGATTTTTTCAAGGTAGGTTTTTTATTTTGTTCATGATTTTTTATGGCCTCCATTACCTCATTACTGGTAAGTTCTTTTCCAGACACCAGTCTGCTAACCGTTTTCCTTGGTTTCTCAGCTTTTTGATTTTTTACTGATCTTATTTTTTGTTCTACAGTTTCAAAAAAAGTGCTGGTGTGTTTATTTTCAGGTCCAATTTGTAGCCCTCCCTCTACAGTTAAATCAGAATCATCAGTGTCATCTGAATGATACACTTGGGCTGGAAACATACTTTCACTGGGAATTGCATCCTTATTTAGGGGGAACAGTCCTGTTTTGTGAAAGCCAACTTGAAGGTTTTCTGCTGACAATGCTTTGTGATAAACGTGGCGGACGAGATCACAAACATTATACTGAATGATGGCAGCTGATGTCTCACGGATAATTTTGTGGCATCGCGAATGGTACATCCGCTGGAACGGGCCATAACAGGCTACATCTAGAGGTTGGAGCAGGTGGCTTGTGTGGGCTGGTAAAACACACAATTATACCATTCTCCTTTGCCCACCCTGCCAGAATGAATGATACATGGGACCTATGACCATCTAAAAGCAACAGAATTTTGGATTCACACCTGCCAGGCAAAAATTGTATGAAGTGTTTGGTCAGATACTTAATGAAAACCTGGGTGTTAGAACAACCACGTTCTGACATTGTTCCACTGGCTCTTGGTGATGCCCCTTTCCACAAGTCACTGTTCATCCGCTTGCCCGGGAAAACAAAGAATCTTGGAACTGCTGTACCACTTGCACTGCCAGCGCCAATGATTGTAACTGTTTTACCTTTGCCAGAGGTCACAGCTTGCGCAGGATAGTTAGAACTAGCTACTATGTATGGTGGCTTGTGATCAATTGATACACCCTTCTCATCAATATTGTAAAGCAAATGGGGCTTATCTTGGAGATCATGCTTCTGTAAACATTTCTGGTAATTTGTAAAGAAGTTAGACACCATCTTTTCACTCGCCATTTTGGCCCTCACATGATCAAGTGCTCTTGGTTTAACAACCCTCATTTCTGGCCATCTCTTTAGAAACCCTTTCATCCACATCATGGAGAGGGGTGTGTCAACTGTCCTCTTACCAACTGCACAGCAAACTGTGAAGCAACATCAATACACTCCTGCTGTGTATAACCATAACCTAAATCAGCCATGGCTTTGAAATGGTTCACAATTTGGGCCTCTTCAAACTCATCAAACAATGGGACCTTCCCCATTACAACTGTTTCTGGGTCAACTTTCCCCAAAACCCTGTCCCTGAGTGTGTTTTCTGGCACCATATAAGTCCTGGATGCTCTGAGAACTGACATTCCATCATCTTTCACTGCTTTGAAAGCATTTATCAAAGAAGATGGTGAATAAAGTCGATATGTTTTCCTTATAGGCTGTGGGTGTTTCTAAAATAAACAAAAAAATGGTGTTACAGGTGTAAGTTTCAAAAACCATATATTTTGAGATGCTTGGCCTTACTATAAAATTTCAGTCACGTGACTTTCATTCATGGACGTAAACACTTGCAGCCGACATGTAAAAAGTCAAAAAAAGTTATTGATAAACAAAGAAAATATTGTATATCCATGGTAATATAAATGGGTATAACAAAAAAATGTTAAATTTTGGTACATCTACGAAGACCTAGTGATAAATACCTGTTTAAATCTCATGTTTTCATTTTTGACAGCAAATACGATCGAGTACACTTTGTAGTAAATGTGACGTCACTAAAATCACCGACCCGTGACCTCTCGCGAGATTTCGAATCAAAACAAAAATGGCCGCGAATCAACATACATCGCGATTTTAGATACATCGAGGATAAACATTGCAACTTCCTGTCTCGCTAGCAAATATAAACGGGTAAAAACAATTACTGTTTAAATCAGCCGCACTATATTTGCCGAAGGAAATAAGAAACACCCACCGAGTGTGATGATTTTCTAACTTCTCTGCTTTAAAACAGGATACCGCGTTTAAATGGACATAACGTTTGTTTTTTTCCTTAATACTTAAGGGTCCTCTGGAGATTCCTTAAAAGTTAAGGCGAAAATGCCGACTTAAGGCAAAACATAAGGGCAATTTGTTTTGTGGATAATACTTAAGGAAAATCTTAAAAACTAAGGGAAAATAGCGAAAATTAAGGGGAAAATATTTAAACTAAGGTGAAAATCTCCCTTAGGAGCTTTGTGGATACGGGCCCTGCAGTGTATTGATCGTATCTATAAAACATTATAAATATTTATCATAAAGGCCAGAATACATTTGAAAGATGTAAACACTAAACACGGTTAANGGGTTTACTAAAGCCGAAAATATTGAGCGTGTCCAACGCAAATTCTGTAAATGGCTTTTAAGTGTAAAAACTTCTACTAATTCAAATGCTTTGTATGCCGAAGTAGGGAGATACCCGATGTATATATGTCGATATTTACGAGTAGTTAAATATTTCTTAAAATTGTTCAACGAAAAATCTTCTAACTGTATTTTAAGTAATATTATTCGTAAACAATTTAAAGAAGCATGTGATAATCCTCACTCCAAGTCATGGACATCAAACGTTCGGAAACTCTTGCAAGAGTCAGGTTTTAATGACGTGTGGTTATATCCAGAATCTGTTAATGTTAACAGCTTTATTATAATGTTTCGCAATAGATTAAAAGATTTGTTTATTTCAAAATGGCGAATTGATGTAAATGACTCTCCATCACTATATTTGTACAAAGAATTGAAACCCATTTTTGAAAGATCCATTTATTTAGACAAAATTGAAAATTCGAAATTTAGAAACATAATCGCAAAATTGAGATTGTCTTCCCATGTTCTATTTATAGAAACTGGTAGGCACCAAAACATTCCAAGAAATGAAAGAACATGTACATTTTGTTCACTTAATGAAATTGAAGATGAGTACCATTTTGTTCTTATATGTCCTTTATATGATAATATTAGAAATACATGTATACCTGTTTTTTACAGAAGAAGACCAAGTATGTTTAAATTTTTACAATTGTTGAATGAGACTAGAAAATCTGTATTGATACGTCTAGCTAATTTTTGTATAAAAGCATTTAAACTTAGAGCCGAAAATTTATAGTCTTATGAGAGAATAATTTTTTCCCCAGAATTGTGATTTTGTAAATAATTTCTAACTGCATAATGTTTATATTTTATTTTTCTCAATCACTAACGGATCATAATCATTTACTTAACTTTGTTTAACAATTAAGAGCCTTCTCTTTCTTTTTGCATTCTCACAAAAATCATCTATGTGTAAAAATGCATAAACATTTGTTGTTAGTTTGACGCATGTGTATGTATATGTATTTATGATTGATTTATTGTTTTTGACGATGAGCTGTATATGCTTAAGTCGCAAATAAACTTTCTGTTCTGTTCTGTATCTTCCATCGCCGATTTATACACCACTGACTCCAGTAGGCTCGCCGTTTGACAACCCAAAAGAAATACATGTACGTGCATATGATCACGGCCGCATTCGAGAGATTGATTTGTGGCAATTCGACCATGGGCTTGCTTCGTTCGAAAAAAACCAACCGAAAGTTTGTATGGACAACGGCGATGGGCGTATTCTGCTCGAAATCCTTCGACTCCTGAAATAAAATACGGTAGTGCTTAAAATTACTATGGCGAACAGAATTATGATATGACGATGACGAAAACAAAAAATAATCGAAGGCGTTTATTTATTCACTTACACTAATTATATCATAGTAATGCTATTCATGTATGTAGTTCAATTTAATCGCTAGTTTTGTAGTAAACACTGTGTTTATATCGTGTTATAACGAACAGCATTATTCCATCCAATTCAATGTTATAGGAGAGTGTTAGAATCAGACTTGCTTAGTATTATCTATGTCAGGGCGTTTTAATAAGTTTATAAGTTATAACAGCTAATTTTTGTTTTAAGCATTTACAAGACAAGTATTTTGTTAATTAAGACTTGTGCGTGTATGTTTAATATTTTTTTTAAATTGAATGTATGCTATGTAATTTCTGTGTCAAGAGGGAGGGTTGGAATTAATTGTGTATCACCTCTTTTCTATAAATCGATAGACATGTTCATCCATAGGTGTCCATTATTTGTTTTTATTTTATAAATTACACATTTGTAAATTGAAACCAGTTTTGCATAGCAAGTTCATCTTATATTTGGCTGACATATTTCTTCTAAATAAACCGCAACGGGCGCTTTTGTTTTGAAAAACACATTGGAAAATGCAAAGCTTTTAATATTGCAATTGTTGAGTGTTATTCATGAAAGAGTTAAGTTGTTGAATAAATGAAATAATTATGGGACTTTGTCGTCTCGGCTAATTTGTTTTACCCGGCTGTCTTAACTAACTGATGCCTTTTGACCGTCTTTCATACCATTTAAAACTAAAGTTAAACTGCTCTTTGGATTGAACATTATTTGTATATTAATTACCAAGAGCATTTGTGCAGTTGGCTATTTTGGTGCATTTTCTTTGGACAGTAGTGAATGTTGTATAGACCAAACTGTGATGCGATGGTATCCGGTTCGTACTGACAAGCATGTGTCTAGTTCTCTCTGAATCACATAACCAGAAGCGCATGTTCATTGACATCCTGCGTTGTTCACTCACTGTACACTTTCTAAACGTTTAAATGGTTCAATTATCGTTTTAAAAATATACCAACTTGTACAATGTCATTATTGTTATTAACATACATTCCGTTAAATACCATAGAGAAATATGTATTTTTTTAATCGAATTATTGATGTAACATGTAATTGTCAAGTTTGCAAGCAAGCTATTTTGTGATCACCGCAACCATAGTATTAAGACAAAAAGCTAATGAAGATTGCACTGCAATGCATACAATCTCACGTCTTCCATGAATATATCAATTGGTATTCAATACATCAACAAAAGAAATAAACAAATTTAAGGTCTTACGAATAACTAGCGTTGACCTTAATGGATTTATATTAAATTGTATTATAGTTGAATTGTCGCATATAATATTGATATGTCTTCTCAATAGTTCCCTATGTGGACACATCTATCAATCGGATTGCGCCGCCATGTTTCAAAAGCGGTGTTATCAATGCGCAATGCGGAGCGCCTAGGTGTCAACACTGCCAATATCAACATGCATAAAGTCGCCAGCTTTAACCACTAGGATGTTCCTTTAACGGTGTTACAAATGAGCGGAAACCAGCTACTTGGTGGCTATTACAACCCTGTATGTCGGAAGTGCCATCAATGTCACGCAGTTATTGAATATACTGAAGAGATTGGCGATACGGGACACAATCGGGGGGGATGAAATGTCTGTAAGCGCATGTGCCCACTGCAAACCTATCAAACGATGCCTTTAGACTTAACTCGGGTATAATAAATACTGATAAGTATATGGGTATCACATATTATAACAATATGCGTTTCTTTTCCTAGTTAGATATGCACTGAAGGTAACATAAGCACGTGGACGTTTGACGTATTTCCGGATCAACACATGTTATAGTTGTATTGCTTTAATTAGTGGTTCAATTAACTCACTTTAACAGATACAATTTACAAAACATTGAGCAGTGGCTTCTTTATCGTGATTTGGGATTTGACATTTGGTAATGAACATAATCTACGCGTGGTTTGATAGTTGATAAGGCATAATCGACAACACGAACAGGCGTATGTACTCTCTTTTTAGATTGACCTTATCTGAAAACTGGTTCGTCTTACGGTAATATACACGTAGAACATCACGATATTTGTTTTGTGTCTTGCGTTTCGTGTTTTGTTTTACTGACTCCGACGATCAACTATTTGTGGTTGAAATATCAGTTGGTGGACCTTCATTATGCCTGACCTATATTGGGCACACATCTAAATGGCAGTTTATTTCGTTTCAATTGTAAAATAGATGGCAAACATTCTTATAGTACAGTAACGGAGCGCATGGGTTCCCGAATTAACGTAGGGTAACGTATTTCCGCGTACAATAACGTACTTATTCGGGGAACATTATCGTGGTGTCTTTAACTTTATCTATAAAGCAATAGAATATCAAACAGCACCAACAATTGTGTTTTCCAATAGGATAAATAAATCAACAAGCTATACACACTCATGTTGCTTATGATTTATAACAGAAAACAAACTAATCATTAAATGTTTTGAGATTTTAAACATACGGGCAAACCTTATTTAAAACAACGTTACTTTGCCTTAACCTGATCCTTATAAACCATGCTCGCCTTTCTGAGCTTTATCAAGACCGTCAACCTTGCCAAGAAAATGTACCTGAGTATAAATTGAGCCTCGTTCTGGGAATACTGGACTTAATGCATGTGCGTAAAGTGTCGTCCCAGATTAGCCTGTGCAGTCCGCACTTGATTTTTGTTTAAAAAAGACCTTCTTTAAAGGAAAATTCCTTTAATGCTGAAAGTTTCGTCCCTGATTAGCCTGTGCGGATTATTATTATTATTATTTTCAGTTATAGTGTTTTTGTCGAAAAGGTATTGATAACTGTAATGTAATAATTTATATAATTTATAATAAATAATTATGCATTTGTTTATCCCCCAAATGTATGCAACAGTTTTTGGTGGACATCGCAGAAAACTTGCGTTCCCTAAAATTAGAAAATTTGATCAATAATTTTTGTCATTGAATAACCCCGCTGCATAATAATCTTAATAAATCTAGGTCAAACGTGATCTCAGCAACGCCGAAAACGCTCAAGGTATAAACAAATGTATTTATATACGTATGAAATGGTGACTTTTTACTAAATGTGTGAAATATTTGGTGTATAATGTACCAGTATATTCAAAATTCAGAAATTTTAAGCAACGTTCTTCAATTCGTGTTTAAACTTACGGGCGGGCAGACCAACGATGTGATAAATTGTTCAATATCCACTTTACGTGTGTATTGCGTCTCAGTTAAAGAGGAGTCGTATTACTCTGATGATACATGACGCGAATGTTTATACCCATCAGCTTATGACTTAGAATTAAAACGAAATCAACATGCATACCAGCAGAATGATGTTTTTATGATTTTAAAATGAATCACAAGGTCTTATACTTTTTAACTTACACGGAGATAAAGTCGGTGCACAAGCAAGACAAAACATTGATAATGAAACGGTGTTGAAATATTACAAACACGTTCGTAGTGGTGAAGTCCGGTTTAGACTACATTCCGATTACTAGAGCATCATTCGGACATAAGTTCGAAATGTTAAACAACGAACACGTGCATAAATTAACATTCCATGAATCAAAACACTATAATTGTGGGTGAAATAAAACAACAACAAGGAAGTATTATAGAGTCCAGTCAGAACTTAATTGGCTGCTTACGGTTTTCTCCAAGTAATAGTACCAATTAAAATATTCAAGATTACAGATATATTAAAAGACACCATCAGATTTGTAAAAACTACACTCAAGAGGATTCCGACCATTCTGCAAAGTCATTTAGTATGACCAAAATGAGATCATGCAAAAAAAAAATCACACATTTTATATTACTTTTCTAACTTGAATCTGATTTGGTCGATCTTGATGATTGAATTACCATCAACATACTTAATTGAAACATAAAGGAGCCATGAGTTGACGACGTACACTTTCGCCATGATTGTCAAAGTAATTAAAGTGTAAATCACATCCCCGCGTATCAATACATGCAACTGGAAATTAACCCATTTATGCCTAGTGGACTCTCACATCCTTCTAATTTGGATCAATTTATTTCCAAAATTAGGGATGTCTAGTATATTAATTTCTATATAAAGAATATTTCTTACAGAAATTCCTTGAAGCAAACAGCGCAGACCCGACGAGACGCCGCATCATGCGGCGTCTCATCTGGGTCTATGCTGTTTGCCAAGGCCTTTTTTCTAGACGCTAGGCATACATGGGTTAAACATAATCATGATTACACAAAGATCAGGCATTGAAGCGGTCAAAACAAAGCATTGTGTCTCTCAAATACGTTTGTTCATGTCGCCAATATATTCGTTAAGGTAAGAGTGGATTGGTTTAAACAATGCCTATTATTCTGTACTGATCACAGTTAGACATTCAGTACCGTTATGTTTTATTGTTCATAAATACATCATGTACTTAGTGAACTTTTTTATGTATAGCTATGCATATAAATCCGTTTTCACATTTTCATTGTTATCTTTTATCACTACGTAATAATACATCGTCGAGGTAATCGACAGTGGTGATTACAGGCTTTAAAGCACTTATTTAAAGCTTATAATTTAAAAATAATCACTACATTTACTTATCAAAATAATTATAATATATGATACCTAAATACATTTTGATTGTTAGACTGTTGGTACCTAAGCTCCTTTCCAATCCGAAGTACAACAAAACCTGCATAAATCAACTGCATTTGTGTATTGACTCATTTACCAGATTGAATGACACCGACGACGTAATCGGTGAATCGTTGTTTTCATTACGTCATAATTGTCTTAGAAAAATTGATTTTCATTTGTGCGTGAGATGTTTCACGCTGCATAACGCTATATCGGTATCCCTCTCGGATGCGGTACCGGTCACTCTCGGATAAAAACATGATCCTATGTGGATGGTCATCCACATAACAACAATTTATTGTTAAAATGGGACACGGCTCATTCAAAGTTAGTATTGCACGGAACATTAGAACCATTCTGCTTTGTAGTTATATGTTTATTATTATTTTGCTTCGTTGGTGATTACTGATGTATAAGCGACACAGTAGAGGGATGTCACGCTATTGAATATGAGTTTTATTATTGTAAAATGATTTTTGCGTGTATAATGCAATTATCTGATCGCCTTGATTAAATAAGTTGTATAAAATAATGGTAGATATGGTTTAAAACAAGAAACCACCCTTAACATTGTCAAAAATATTGTAGTTGGTCTACTGTTGCTTGAATAAGATTCAGAAACTATTGAAAACATCGACTGATAATTCGTTTTAAATATCAATTATTTAATGATTACTGTTGATTTTTTATTTGTATTATAACAATAGTTGAAGCATTTATAAAATTGAGCTTGTCATTGTAACATGTTATGGAAGGTTTTAGGTGATACAAATCAAAATCTGCAAAACAGGCTTTGACGAAAAAAAACTGTTTCATGTAACAACCCCGAAATCGTCGATGCAGCCTTAAAAGACATACAGGCGTATGCGGCCAAGAGGCAATTTTTAAATGTGAAATATGTGGGAAACTTTTTAAAGCAAAGCGATACTAACAGAGCATCGCCTTAAACACAAAAAAGATGACAAGTGTATCAAGTTTGTGGAAACACGTTCAATCACTACAGTTCACTGTATCGCTGCAGAAAAATTTGACTATCAAATAAAGTGAAAGTTATAACAAAAGTATTGTGCCTCTTTAACCGCTGATTTTAAGTGTTCGGTGTCACTTCATTCAAGTTTAAGATGTTGATATTGTTTTGTTTTATTTGTGCTTTAATTATGTTTATTTACAATTATGATTGGTTCGGAAAGCATTGTCAACATCAGTCAAACGATGTTCAGCGTTACGCTAATTATTGTGGACAAATAATTTGCAGCTGAAAGATAGCTGTATATATACCTAATCATTGTAACGACTTGCGTAATATTACCATTCACATAAAAATAGATATGTTTTATTGTAATGTTGTTTATGCCAAGATTTGTTTGTTGATGACGTGAGAATAAAAATAAAATCATCATCATCATCATCATCATCCTCATTATAATAATCATAATCATAATAAAAAATATTATTATTATTATTAT
>VMBQ01000936.1:40516-243785 GCA_007657795.1 Dreissena rostriformis | reverse complement strand
AGTCCATTTATTCAGTTTTGAAGTGCTGATAATGTTTCATGTTTTAAAAAAGAAATAATTACCGGCTAAGTATGTGTTATTACGGTAATAACCAACGGTTTTAAACTGCGATGCGTAGAAATTTTACCACTAGGGCGGAATGATAAACTTTGATTAATTTCGCAATAAACAACACTTAACCTGATATAATTTCCATTCTACCATGATGTTATATATAGTTCGCATTTTAATAGCAAAACTATTTCAATCTAAATTCCGTCATTTTGTCTGCACAAACATATATACATGCTCTTTCCTGGCATCAGCACGACAAAACTTTTCAAAATGAAGTCGTTTGCATTTAGTAACATTATGTGGAACATCATGTGGCGTCATATGATTTGTTGAAAGCTGTAAACTAATAAGGTTAATACATGCACATTAGATGCTTAATTTTGTTCAAGTAGACATTTTCACGAACTTATATATAACGTTTGTGTTACAAATGGGGTTATAGGAAGCTTTACAATGCAGACATACGGTGTTGGTTTGGTTTCCAAGATTGCGATTTATAGAACGTAAAGCTTACTAATCATTGTTTATAAATTTAAGCAACTTCTGTCACATTATTAAGCTTCGCCCATGTTTTTTTTTTGCAGTATATAAATATACAACACTCATTTTTCCATTCTTTGTCTATGGAAACAAGTGGTAGTTAAGTGATTTGCGATGATCAGATATTCCGTACAACACCATGTTAATATTTTCCGACTTGAGTTGATAACATTCAAATATAGTGCGATTAATGTTATTGTCCTTAAATATTTTTCATGCAACTGTTATGAAAATTATAGAAATGTGCAATAGTAATAAAACTAAAACTTGGTAACAACAGAAGCCAATGAATTGCATCGGTATATGTTAAACAAATTGCATTTGTTTTATGTTTACTGTGCGGGAAGCCATAATAATTGAATTGCAATAAAATATAGGATTTCACAGTTTAGAGTTAGGATGAACGAGAGCAAGGTTTACAAGTGAAGTTCATTTCTTTTGTAGAAGTGTTTTGCCTTGAACTATAAGTTTATAACTGATGCATATATGAAACGCATCGCAATATACCACCCCGGTCAATTTTACGTATAAAGATTGAATATCATATCATTTAAAAAAAAACTACTAGATAATAACTGAATAATAATGAACATCCCATAAAATGGCATGATTTATGTATATGACATATAATTCATCAAATGCAATTTAGGCAATTGTTGTATGTCACCTTTTGTGCTCATTCTATTAGCCTCTCATATTCAGACATTGGTAAATTAAATCGGCAAAATGTGTAGAAAGCAGCAATTAAAATTGACTTAATATTTTATTTATGTTACAGTTACAATTAAATCAGTTGCAAATATAAAACGTCTTCATATAATGGTAATGGTTATAATAAAGATTATCTTACAATAATCATACACTATATAAGTATCTTAGCAACATCTTAACAACTTTAAATAACTGTAAGTTTTCCGAAAAATATGTGATCTGCAATATTTATGTCGCTCTTATAATAAAATAAGCTTTTAAAAACGCGAACGTTATACTTGTATTTAAAACAAGAGCAAAGATTCACATCAATATTTAATTCATAATGATATAAAATCATAACAAAATATTTATTTAGAAATCAAAAGATACGCATCGAAACGCAGCCATCTTAATGTTAGTATTGACATAAAATAATTTTCATAACGACGCAATTAATTGTTTAGAACTGCACTGATGTGGCGACATATTGAATGTTGATATCATAAGATTGAACACGATGAATTGACGTCAATGTTCAACATATTATAGTTTTTAAATGTCGCACTCGTAAACAAATATTACAATCATTATCCGTTTGATGACGCACTGCTTACGAGGAATCGTGTGACTTGCAAGCGTTTGTTGCTCATATGTAAGTCTTCTCTGCTCATTTATTAATGTATTTCCTAAAATAACTAAATATTATTAATAACGACTAAAGATTGGATGCGTTTTAGTAGAGAGCAAGGATTGCCGTCTCAATCGTATATACTTAGAGTATCAGCGGAATAATATCAAGACATTCTATCAAGATGGGAGCTTATTTAATTAATATCGAAATGCAACTCGGTCAGTGTTTCAATAGCAGTAGAATTATATTTCATTAATGTTTTAAACATGTGTTTATGAAAATAGGTTTCCATATAATTGCATGAATCTTGTTTTCAATCATCCGCCATATTGTACAGTCTAAATGACCATCTTAGAGAAGGTTGTTCAGCGTTAAAAATATATCGTAATAAAGTTTATATTCAGCATTATGTTTTTGTATTATGTGGCTTAAAATGCAATTTTCTCAATGTGAACGACTTGATACATGATTATTTGAATCAATATGTGGCGAATTTAAAACACACACTTGTTATTCGTATTATGACCACAATCTATTGCNCAACATCATCATCATCATCATCATCATTATCATCATCATCGTAATTATAATCATCGTCGTCATTGTTCAAATCATCAATATCCTTATTAGTCAAACAATGCAATTTTCTTATAAATAATTAAACAAAAACACAATAGTTTTAGCGTTTTCATTTGCTAGGGATCCTACACGCAAATTCAAAAAACATTTTTGCCGCTCTAATATATGTAATTTGCAACGTTGATCAATCTACATGGCACTGATTCGTTGATGAATCTTCAGGGCGTCCTTAACGTTGCGTCAACGTCCTCCATCACAAGAACCGGATCGGGTCAGTGTCCCGTCTGACACATAGATAGATAGATAGACTTACGGCCGGGAGGACGCGCTTGTCACCCGTTTTTCAAATAGCAGCAGTTTTACAACGCATATACATGACAAAACGAGAAAATCCGTGCATTTGTCGCGATAAACCATTACCTTACTGTGTCTGCTAAATAGCATGAACAATACCAATAGAAAACCGCATTGTTCAAAACGAAAATAATGTCATGTTTTCCTGTTGATTCTTAGATATAGTGACGGTGCTACAAACCTCTTTTCACGATTTGCCGTGAAGATTTGTAGCAAGACATACCTGTATATTCATAACATTAAACCAATTTTAATAACATTAACACTTAACTAGAAGTCCATGGTCAGGCGGTTGTGAACAAATCTTGTGAATAATATCCACAATTATTTTTAGTATTTAATCACCTAGCTTTAAATTAACAAATGAAATTATTAAGCGCCAAATAATATGTCAGAGAGTGTGGAAGTGCCATTAGCAACCACAGAAGCACAGTTGACAACGGTTTTATAAGATTGATATACATGTCTATATTTACGCAGGGTCTACTATGTATCTAGAGTCAAGTTAAATATTTTCCCAGACCATTTTGATAATCTTACACAAATTCTTAAAATATGTGTAATTTACGACATATTACATTACTCATCTATAGGAGTGTCTAGCATGCTACTCGCTGATTCCTCTTCTGCCAGGAGGTCGTATATCTTATTCGGTGAATGCAAGACTTTGGTTTTCGAAGTCATTGGAAATATGCCTTACCCTAGTTAAGTTTGATCAAATCTAACAAGATAATTAAATTCTTCCGCAATCAGAACAAAGTGTAGCGTATTAAATGAACATTTTTTGAGACGTAATCATTTTACATTTCCGTTATGTCTATGCGGACATCACGAAACGACGTCACACTACTTTCTCGAATGCACTCAGTATGTACATATTCGCGGCGAACTTTCTAAATCAATGTCCGTATATTCCGTCCACTGCATTAAAACTATTCTATATGGTGACAACACTACCTCACCAACACTAACATAATTGGTGAAGTTTACAAATTATTATGAATAGTAATTAAGCAATTTGATTTGTAAATTTTGCACTAATCAAGTATTTGATTTCAAAACTTCTTATATTTTCTTCCCAAATTTTCACTCTCTCTCTCATTCACATTACAAATGTCACTCTATTACATGTTTTTTACAAATGAAACTATATACTCGGAGTTTGTCTTTTTTTGCAAACTGTTATTATTGTGTTATCATTAAAAATCCAATTATTTCGTCTGACAACATTTACTTGTATTTGTATAGTAAGAAGAACTAAATAAGAGATTTTCTTTCGTTCTATTCATATTCGAACATGTTCATTGTAAAGATGGTGTTTGTAATTCTATGCAAATCAATGTGTATTGTTTGAAATAAATATGTTTAAACGAAGTTAACATCGTACGTGCTCATTCCTGCATTTATTGTAAATACTGCTCTCGTATTCGCTATAAATGTGAGCGATTTTGGATGGTATTTCTTTCTAAGACGCATGCATCATATTGTCACCTTGACCTTTATATTAACGACAATCCTTTACTTAAACGATGCAATTGGCATTGACAATAAAACCTAGATAGTATGTTCTATATAAAATACAAGAAGTTACCAAAATAAACAATTTACAATACGTATCATTAGTAGTGCGAATCGTTTGTTGACACTACACAAATGAATAAATGCAGTATGAATACAACATGAATGCAATTTCAATTCACACAATACTTCCTTTATATTACATGCAGACACATTTAAACAATAATTATAAAATTAAATATTTTCAACTATGTTATTTAAAATAAAGGTGTCATTTAATACAATTAGTTTTAAATGCTAACACAATTCCAATACAAATAACTATTTACTTATTCCAACAATTTTAACAAGAGTAAAAGTGATTTAATCACAGAACGTCTATGTACAAGTAATATATATGTCAGGGCTAAGTTCGCAAGAAGAAAGCTTGCTGTTATAGGCAAACATAATGGGGATTGAAAATGTAAGAAAACAAAACCAAGGGACCGTAGGCGTTTTTTAACCAAAAACGCATCATAACAAATTAAATTTCTTAAGAAGAATTTACAAAGTTTGTTTCAAACAAAAATAGTGTCATTAAAAATAAAAATACATTAAGACGAATTTACAAAGTTATTTTGAAAACCTTAGTAGCAGTATAATACAAATTCAGTACAAACACTGCATTTCAAGAACTTGACGTAGCTATATAGGTTGAAGAAGTTAACTATGCAAAAAACACCTAAAACGAAATACTTGCAGCAGTATAATATCTGTCCATTTGTTTAAGTTTGAGTCAATATGCCAGCCTATAAGAACTATGTCAAAATGCAGCAATACATTGTGTTGTAAACACACTGAAGCAAGTTCATGCAGACGTTTAGAGCCAATAGAAAAGCTGTTCTTCTTGAGGTTATCTTGAGGTAACGATATTAAGTTATATATATAGTAAAATGGACAGTGGGAAGTACGATCACAAAGGATTTAATAAATATTCATGACACACAATCACATCCATGAACTTGTGTCTCATCGATGAACCATTGTCTCAGACTTTGGAAAAGCGTATTCAACGATAATTTATTCGTAAGCTTATTTGAATCGTACTCACTGGCAATTGTATGAACAATTTTAATGTACGTCGATTTCCCCATCCACCACCCAGTCTGATAATATTAAAAGCATTTACCGATTAATATCAAATTTGTGATACACGTATTATAAATGTTATATACGATTATTATTCATATACTATGCCTCTAACACTTGTCTGTAACCAAAATGCGTATTGCATCACTACAGCTACACAAGGACGTTCATTTCTACAATAAGTGAAATATACATAGCTTAAATCGAGTACATACCTAGAACCATTCGGGTAAGTACTTTTAAAATATATTTTGAAAATGTGCAACGTCGGAAACCGTATCTGAAATTCGCTTTGATGCAATTAAAACCTACCAACCTTCTCGATTTGTATACATGTCGTCCATTACATATTCCATTATAATTAGCGTTTACTTATGTAAAATAAAAGCAATTATATGAAACGTGTGTAGATACAATGAAAATAATTTATGTATAAACACAACGATATAGCATCAACACTTATTCATTCGACTTAAAATATGTTTATAGATATTGCTATGTCAATAACTACATTTTACACAACCACTTATGGCCATCTATCAATGACACAACTAGACAGGTGTTCAATATGTTTTGCAATGAATTAATTTCCTCATATAGTTTCGTCAAGAAAATACTTCCTCTCTGTGCTAGTGTGATGAAACGCAAGCGCCGTTTAGATAATAACAAAACGTTCTTGTGTCAATCAACATTCATTTCCTCGTAGAGTTTCGCCAATAAGCTACTTCCTCTCTGTGCTAGTGCGATGAAACGCAAGCACCTTTTGGATCATTAAACAGCGTTATTGTGTCAATCAACATTAATTTCCTCAAAGAGTTTCGTCACGACATACTTCCTCTCTGTTCTAGTTTGATGAAAAGCAAGCAACTTATATCATAAAACAACGTTCTTGGGTAAATCAAAATGATAAATTCATGTCCTCTTTTATCACACAATATAGCATTGCTTTCGTTATCGGATTATATTTATGTATTTATTAGTACATAACGTTAACATTAAGAGCAAAATATATATCCACGCGTACACAACTGTTAGACCGATCAGCCACTACAAATGTTTTTTATCAATGTTAGTGATATATTATAAATTTCAAGAATTGTCCTGATGCAGATATATGCCTATCTGCTAGTCATAAACTTCTATTTTATTAAAGTCTGGATAGGAAGATTGACTTAATTTATTGAACCCAGTTTTCACCTTTGAACTGTCTCTATATATGATATCGGTTGCTATATTGCGCACTTATCAACGGTGTGCACGTTTCACATTACGAAACGAAATATGCCTATATGTAAGTAGGTTAATTCTGTAAATTTGCGATTCAATTTAATATTAATGTTCACACTAAATGTTGACGTGTAGCTAAGTTAAATAATCAGTATATGAATAGTCAACTTGTAAAGCTTCAGAAATTAATGCGATTTCGAATTGTGCAAGCATCACTGGGCAAAATGTGATCAGTTTGAACCGATCTCATGTATATAGGGATATATAGATCACTGTTATTTGTTATTATTATTCTCGCTTAATGCGATTCTTTGTTCAAACCATAAACGATTAACAGAATCTAATTGCATTGAACCCATTGTTATATGTTTAGTTTGTGTGTGCGCAGTGTCCTGATATTTTGCTTTTGACATTAGTCACTAAGGATATACCTTTATTAAAGTTCTGTCTGAGCGATATTTAAATTATTTCTAAATTCAAGGATCATAGAAATTTAGATAAACACATACATAGTCCCATGAAATTTAAAAAAAGTCACTCAACAGTCAACATATCATCATTTTTATCGAAATTGAATGAGTCGTGTCAGTGTCTTTACGAAAAATAAAACGCAAATAAACTGTTGATGTCTTCATCAAACAGGCTTAACATACCAATAATACGTGTTGAAAATTGACAGTATGATAGGTGCGTCTTACTTGTACATTAAATTATTGTTCACACGGTGAACTATTATTGCACACACACCCAAATACAATAATTGTGAAGTGTCTCTGAACATAATTGGAATCAATCTCAGAGTTTCGTGTTTGTTTGTACGTTAGATACTAGGAGCGGCTTAACCACACAGCTGGTGAAACTTATTTCCAGCGCCTATTAACGTTTTTAGAATTTTCTAAAATTGGATTCACGACGAGTATTACCTCATCTGAACAAGCAAGCCATAATACCGCTTAGCAGATACTCTATAACATTTGCGCTTCTTAACATACGAAAAATGAGAACTAAATTCTAAGAATTTGAACTGGTGACATAACAAAAAGGTTCAAGGTTTAATGCCAAATAAATTTGGAATGATATCGCTACCAACGAATTGTTATGATATAATGTCCCTAGCATACATGATGTACCTAACACAATCTCATTAATCAACGAACATTTTGCCGATTTTTTAATCTTAAAACGATATTCATTATTCTGTCTTACATAGATGTTATTTCTGTTTTAGAAAATGATTTAGTAACTTGCAAAAACGTTATTAACCTTTTAAAAGACACAACGTATTAATAAAATGTGATCATGGATTGGCTGAAAATCCATCGACTGTGACAAGAGCCGACCCAATTTTGTAAACAGGCGAAGTTTTGCGTCACATAGCCTACCAGGTGCCGGATACGTGTGACCTTATGAAAGTATGGTTATTGGCATCACATATGTTGTTGCGTATTGGGTTATGCATCACAACATTTAAAGAGAAAGATGCCAGCTGATGACTTTATAAACAGATGTTGTCAGCGTATTAATCATAATATATTATATGTTTCCAATTATATTATTGCTAAACCAATGCTAGGCTTTAGAGTTCTTTGAAAAACAAATAAGCATACCGACTTCTGTCTTTTTCTGACATAAGTTCGACCAATTTCCTTTTTTTAATTTGCTGACCTTAAGCTTCCATGAAATTATTCGCTTTTTAAAGTTTAATATATTGACATCCGTCAAAGCTAAAGTAAAAGTGCACTTGTCAATCGATTTTTGCCATTAATTAAGGACCACGAAGGTGTGTGTGATATAAATGCAATACAACTGTAACGATGTTATATCGCAAATGCTGAACATTGTGCGGTTATCCTTGTTTTCGAAGATTTAATTAAGCTTGTCTGCAATGCGATGGAGTAAGAAATGCCATCAGTTATGTCAAATGCAAACAACAAACTATAGTTATAGGGTTGACGTAGTATTTCAGTATACAGAAAAGGAAATTAAAATGAGTTCCTTAAACGGAATCTACATCAATGTTAACTGAATATGTTATGAATTAGTTTCAAATATCGTACTTTTTGTTTTACAAACGATTTTACCCATAAACATATGTGTTGACTAAAAGAGTACATCTGCTTAAGATTCTACATCGTAAGTATTACACAATACTGGAAAAAACGGTGGTTATCATTTACCGAAATGATATATCAACGACTGCATGTTTGCGCATGAAAATTATTATTAAACGCGTTATTTCTAAACAAAAACCGCACTTTTTTACTTTTCACCGGAAGACTTCCTAAAAACCTGATATATTTTTATACCACCTGAGAAAGTGAGTATATTCATCTGACAACATCTGGTTATAATTTTTTTTTTAATGTTTCATTTGTTGGTATACATATTAGATCTGACATTAGGTGTTGTGTTATTATATGTCAGTATACGAGTTCAATATTTGTTATTAAGAGAGCTGTTATTTCTTGTAGGCTTCCGACGGAAACTTGTTAATTGTCACTCCACTGAGTGACGGCTTCTCCGTTTTTACATCCTGTTTTACCCGACCAGTATATTTACATGTCGGACATGCTTTAAGGCAAGAGCAAAGGTCCTGTGATAGCTTAATTTGCTTTTCAATATAGGTCTTGCTTGTTTCCTTCCCGCTTTTTAAAGGTTGTACTTTTCGAACAAGATCTTTTCCTCGGAAGCTTTCGCATGGAAATTATTGATTGACTGGCACCACATAGTGGAATATGCAAGATATTCTAAATGCCGACTGGATGTGTATGAGCGTAGTTGCATTGACGTATGGTCTGCATGCTGATCTACAAAGATCTTAATGATTTTTTTTATATATGTTCCGCGTTTAACATGATGCACATTCTTAATAAAAGTACACTTCAAAGGGACAAGAACGCCAATACCCAATTACTGGAGCATTTGAGAGGTATGCGCTAGCCGGACAAAGATAACTATACTGCTCTGGATTGATTCAATCGACACAATTTAATCAGGTTCGTCATAAATCAGCAAAAACATGCTGATCTGGAATCGCGTTTGCATGCATGCATATACTTATGCACTCAATTCGTTCGTGTTAAATGTAATTCATTTATTTACAAACCCACTCAATATACACTATTTTATTCAATAAATCATTTATTTAAGATATTAATGCATTCAGTTTTGGATCTATGGATAATATATAATTCATATTGAAAAACGTACTGCAGAATGAATAAGCCACTATTTATACAATTGGCCTTTTAATTAACGCACGTGAACAGAGTTTAAGTACAGGCGGATTATATAGTCGTATCGACTACACGTCTGCATGAGGTAATGACACAATCTCAAAGCCAGCCGAAGTTGCAAAACATTAAAACATTCGTTTTGCAAGCAGAGCTTGTAGTACTTTGTGAATTCAAACATATCAAAGTGATTAATGTCACATATTCGAAATAATCATTTTTATACAAGTATTTGTGGTAAAGCTGCTTTTTCCGCGTGCTTTAACGTGTAAAAGGCAATTAGTGTACTTCCAATATATATAACTTAGTAATAATTTAAGAAGTAATATTGCATAAAACAATATAAAAGATGATAATGCTGGTGTTAGTTGTGCATACTTAGCGACATGTATCCTAAGCCCAAGTTTCAATTGTTTCAGACCAATATCTTTCCAGTTACGAACCGTTTGACATAGAATTGGTTATAGACAATTTCACATCTTAAATGGTGTTTATAAGACTAGGTAAGATATCTAGTTAGAAATAGTAAACACACTTTAATGCTTTCTATAAATGTATCGTCTAAAGTGTACAATATGCTTTAATAAACCACCCGAGATACTTGTATTGGTATTGAATAAATATATTTAAATAAATTAAATGACAGCAACGACAGAACATGTTAGAGAGCTCCTTCTATGCGAGCCAAAACACTAGCCTGATAATATAATAGTTATAGTGATGCGGTAATGAAATGTCTCTGAAATTTATCGGAGTGTCTCTGTTTTTCATACCCATGGGTTGCCAGCATTTTCTGGATTGGGAACAATACAAGAAGTGTGATGTTAGACATGAAGACTGACTCAATATATATATATACGTTCGCAATCGAACTACGACATCTATACAATACAACTTTAATGAAACTATTTATGTATTTACACGTGTTATAAGGTAGAACGACTGCAGCGCGCTTTTTAACTGTTCACAGATAGAAGCTTTATGACATTTTGATTAAGGGTAGCTTAATTGCTAAAACGCGTATTCTAAGCAAAGTATTACATTATAATAACTTACTTTTTACGTTGTATTAGGCATCAATAAACACATATATCATTGTGAATATTCTATACACATGTGTTTCTTTTAAGTTTGGAAGAACAGATCGTGAAAGCAAATCCAATTGATTAATGATTAAATGTTTTTAAATAATGTCATGTGATTCGACACCACTTGAAGACTCAGTCAAAATTAATACAGTGTTTGGTCATAAATCGGCATTCAGGCCGATATTAAAGATTGCCCTGAAAGTTCCGGCGTAATTACATGTACTTTACGGATTGGAATGACAGTCGGAAATTATGACTTCAGTTTAATTATTCGATTTCCTTACGGAGTAAATACAACATTACATCTCTGGTTTTACATGGCTCATTCACATAAGATTGTTCTTGGTTGCTTATGTCAATCGATGAATTTACTTGACATATTCTTAACCTCGAGACGTAGTGGTGTTAAAAGCTATTAACAAAAAGAGTCGGCTTGATTTGACTCAAAATGATACGCGTTTACCATTGACTATTCCAATTGGCATGTGTGTCCCTGCACACGTGTTTTACATAAGGAAAGTGACACACGCTGTGTACCATTTTTAACACACGCACTATAAGTCTCTTAATTCAAACCTATGACTACGCCTTAACATGATATGTACAATGCAGTAATTATGGTTTGCTAAGAGGAGGAAGCTGCCGAAGTATAAACTAAATTATAAGAAACGCAATAATGTCTCCTTTTCAGGAATAAGCATTGAGTCTTTATATGGAACCATTTAACTATATTTATATGTATTTTGTTATTGTTTTAGGAGAAGATGAAAACAGGTGTATGTTTATCTTCACTAGTCAATTATCCCTTCACACGCAATTAGGGTTGAACACAGTTAAATTCAATATATAAGTGGTTATTTTATAAAGGATCAAAGTGTTGTGTAATAAAGTCACAGCAAACGCACGATCGTGTTTTTTATTCGATTATTTCGTGTTTAATCAATGACAAATCTTGCATAGGTGTGTTCCAATCTTTTGTGTACTGAGTTCATTTTTCTCAAAGTAATTCGTGCTTGAGTACCTTTAAATCATTATATAGTATATTTAGCTTAAATATCTATAATGTTTCTATAACATATGAAGACCAATATTTAATTTCGGTCATTTTTACTATATCAAGATGTCCACTGTCGGTATATTTACGCCGATTTGGCATTGATTGTTTCTTCGCGGAGATGGTCTCTACAACGGTTAAAATACAAACGCGAACACATAAACAATACGTGCCACTTGATTTAATTCAACAACAATGTCTGATTATACAACGTGCACTCAAAGTGACGTATATTAATACTCGGTAAAAAGCATTTTAAATTATTATTGAAAAATGCACAACTGTGGTGCGGGCTACATTTTGTTTTTTGTTTTTTTTAGTGTGTGTGTGTAATCTATGTTACCACAGCCACGGCCAAGCTAAGCAGGTCATGGGCAACCAACTCCATCCACAAAGAAAATACTCAAAAAGTCCCGCGTAGTATTCATCCAACTGGATGTTTCATGCGGAAACAGAACACAGGACACAGGCCTTTGATCAAAAGTGTCTCCGAAAACAGTCACACGACGCTGTCGAGGCCTTTAGCGGAAAAGCTGGACGGAAATATTGCGAAATAATGGGCGTACCTGGATGAGCTACTCAGGGCATCCCACAACAAACCTGAGTGGCGATTGATAAAGATGATGATAAGGATGATAATGCTGCTGCTGAAGCTGCTGCTGCTGATGCTGGTGATGCTGCTGCGGATGATAATACGGGCGAAAATGATACGGGCGATTTTTATGATGATGCTGCTTATGCTAATTTTGTTGTTGTTGCTGCTGCTGCTGATGATGAAGATGATATAGATGATGATATATGAAACATTAAAAATTAATGTTTTTATTTATATAATATGAATAGTGAAACTTTAGATGCATTATTGGGCGAGAGGTTTTGTTATCATCCGTATTGTTTTTTTTAAAGTTTACGAAACAGAGAGTATAAACATGATTTTATTAGAAAGTCGCCGCCTTAGAACGGCGCATGCAATTTATTCGTTGCTTTTTACCTGTATAGGCTAGGCGACCCTGAAACAAAGGTCAGAATAAATCATCCAAAATACAAATGCAAATTCACACTAACGTCATTGTGCTGCACATGGAATATTGAGCAGCACGACATGATAACATTAGTTCTATGGAATTACAATATAAGAGCACAGCTGTTCACATTTTATCGCCACAGTTCAACGCATATGTGTTCAGCCCCATGGGGGCTAAATCACTACTAGAATAAACTAAATCCTTGCTGTTTTGTAACGTAGACATTATCTTCGGACAAGACCAAAAAAGAAGGGAAAGATAACATATCATATTACTTAGATTGGGTGTATTAGCTGATTATGTACTGTATATATTTGTTAAGACAGTAGTTCAATGTTATTCGAATGTATGTGTTCATATTAAAATGTAGACCACACTGCTGCGTCCAAACTGTTTGGTATTTTTTTTTAATAAATATATAGATTTGCAAATGGTTCTGAAATGAAGAGACTATTCACCGCTGAATCATTTTGCAACGGTGAAATGTTCACGTCATTTCAGAAAGTATAGAAAAAAGGACATAAAAACAAAACACTTGATATGAACTTCATTACAGTTTCTGCATACAATTGCTGCAATAAATAACATTATAGTTTCATTACGGACTAATATTTTTTTTAAATAGTACTCGTGTATAATTTATAGAAATGTTTACAAAATTGAAAGGTCCGAATAATACTATGCTTCAAACTAAAATTGTGAACGTTTAAGCATGCAAGTGCGCGACACCTCATATCACAAGTGTCATCCCTATTGTAAGAAAATAATGACCATGTACCCGCGAACATATTTATATCACATATATAAATATATTTAATTGTTTTAACGTACAAGACATGAGTCTTAATTTACTTTATTAAAATGTTAACACATGATCCATGATAAATGCAATATTTACAAACATAGCGTTTTTTAAAGAGCGTTTCAATCATATACATTTTGCAATTTTACTGTAAATGAACAAAGTCTGAAATCCATTTTGGGGATATGATATGCACATATAGGTAGCTGCATTATACTTTTTTAATTTAATACTTCACTCGATTACAATCATAATATGCTTGTACATGAAGGCGTAATAACGAAAGCATCAGCTTACGTTAAGCAGTCATGTCAAAAAACTCTCAACAGCCAATAAAATTTGTGTTCATCGTGAACATGTTTAATTCGTATTTTTGTCTCAGACTGACATTGAACGTATTTCAGATAAAATGTTTGTATTTGCCTTGGGATCAGACATTGCCAGCGTGTGACTGATTGCGTAATGATACCTCCTAATTAGTCTACGTTTTTTTTATTCACCAGTCGCCAATGGTTTCGCGCTGCCTTATTATTAGTAACTTTCAACGTCGGGATCGTCATTATCCATCGTTTTAACGAAGCGGCGTCTACGTCCCTAATCAAGACTTGTCCAATTATACTAAATAAGACGGTTTGCGATGATGACGTATTAGAACGTGGTAATTTTTATGAGAATGCACTTTTTGTTGTGAGGTCGTTAATGTGTACCAATAACAGTATATAATCCAATAGTGCAATCAATAAACGTTCCATATGTGAGGACATTGCAAGATGCTAGGAACATGTAGCGTTTATAGTATCCCACGTGTCGCGTGAATGAAATGTAGGTGGATCAATGATTTGTTAACAATTAGATTCCTAACTTATTGTTAAATAATTACTGAATTGTATTGATATTTATTTGATATATTTAACAGCATTTCAAGAACATTAAATGTATGTTGAAAGCTGATGATGTTTCATAAAGTTACCTTTGTATTAGACGTTTTAATATGTATAATAATATATTACAAACTGGAATAAAGGAAAGCGGTTGTTGCAATGTAACTTCGGATGTCATCGGGGAGTGTGTTACTTTTAAATGAACAACGAAACTTGATATTAAAATGAAATTGGTTTTATACGCAATATAACACAGTTTATAACCTTGCAATATGAAAGCAAATATTATTTATTATACTTGTCATCTGTATTTAAAGACGTTTTACCAAAAAATGATGCCGTAACACAATATTTGATAAAAGCGATACCATATTAATTGCGAAATCTTAAACAGTTTACTTAAATTGCAAATTAAACGTTGTGCGATAATGTATTGTCTTTAGAATGGTGAATACTTGTGGTATACAAAAAATACATTTGTCTGGAGTAGTACGAATGGTTATATTATACCTTTCGGATAATAAAACAATAATAATTGTCTCTATTAAAAGTATGTGGTCTGTCTGTATCAATACGTGCATTTTAAGATAAATACTGATTTTCATTTTAACAAGACAGTTTTGCTTCGAATTAGATTATTGAACAAAACGCACTTGCATAATATCAGTTTAACATCTTTTGGGCTTCCTTTATACCTACCTTGCTAAATTTTAAAATTGACGTTGATACCCAATCTGGCTGTATTTGTATATATCCTGCATACACTGGATCTAAACTGTCAGAGCGGTTTAGAAGCGCCTTTGGTGAATGATTAATTGTTTGTTAAGTATAAGGTTCGGCTAGCACTTAAAACAGTGTAAATACTTAAACAAATGTTCAATGCCCGTTCCTAGGCAGGCTGTGATCCGAGTTTTTATCATTTTATATTGTTTAGTTGATGTTTTTTTTATAAAACTACTGGATAGGAACATGCATTTCTTTCCTGATAAAGTTTTTGGATTTGTTCTGTTTCCTAAACTAGTATTTAGAAATTGTTTGTTTGTTGTTATCTTCGAAAATTTGGTTTCAACTGTTAAACTTTTTTTCATTATCTTTAACAACATTGGACAAGCATAATCATCTATTTAAACTCCTCAAACCGTGTTGAGTCGGCTTATATTATATTTCCTCTTCCGCCCAACTTATTATCATAGAAAGGCATCATGTTGGTTTGAAACCTGCTTATTTGTCAGATTTAATACGAATGCCTCCTCTGCCAATAGGTCGTATATCTTATTCTGTGAATGCAAGACGTTGATTTTTGTAGCCATTTGCAATTGCAATTCCCCTAGTTAAGATTGATCAAACCTTACAAGATAATGAAATTCTTCCGTAGCAATCAGCGTGCGACATGTCACGATGGTTTATTCAGATACTACGATGTCATGCAAATGTAACCAAGTTCAGTGAGTACTCTTCAAAGGAAATCAACTGCACGACAATATAGACACGTCAGACATATGTGCCCATCCCTCGATCCTAAGTGTGTATTCTTTAATAAATTAAGCTAAAATGAGCAATTGCAAGAAATAAGCCTTCTATGGGTTTCCGTATTAATGTCAACTTTAGCAAAGAAGGATAACATATACGCACATTTTACACACGTGTTTATAGCATTCCACAACATACCGGCGTTGTTATAAAATGTTTAAATTCTTACATCATGTTTATGCCCTTACACAAAATATATGCACACCTAAGTCAATGTTTGTATCATGTTTAGGTTGTACCGAAGAAAAACATTGAAGGTCGTTCATCCCATTCCCGCGACGTGGCAGGGATTTTTAACAAGGGCATACACACAAGAATGTCAATCGTAACTGAACAAATGTTATAGGTATCATGGCATCGAAAAGCCACATGCATGCGAAGAGTTAAAAACACAATAATGGTATTGCCGTTATTTTGCCTAGATGCCATTCAAAAGCAGTTACTGGGAGAGGGAAACTTATTTTTTTAATGTCGACATTTGTCAGTAAATGTCTTAATGATGCGATTTGAGGAAAGTTGAATAAATGGTAAAATGAACGACAACTAGGACAAATGTCACTCCCAATGGGAAATAAGTACGTTATCATCGATCGAACACTCCGGATTGTATATACGTAGCTGTATTTTGTATATTTTCCTAACAGTTTTACAGGTTGACAACAAGGACACTGTTTCCGTTCAGTTTTGCTACATATTGTCAATCCATTTAAATAATACATTCCCTACACACAACAATGCATTGATAGTATGTTTCTTTTCATATTAGTAGAGTTATTGATTGAACTCCTTATACTATTTTAATATGTCAATATATAAAGACAAGAACAAATTGAACTTTTCGTGCCCTGTATTATAAAATGTAGAATGCCTGCTAAGTTGTTAACGTATTCACTCAAATATGTAATAGTTAAGTTTAAAAGTGTTATTAGGAATAATAATAACACATACTACTGATAATAATAACACTATCATTATGTGACGGTTTTAGATATTCATCTCTTTGTTTAAAAAAAACTATTCCCAAACTATTGCAGAATAAACTAAAAATTCTCAGGAGAAAGCTTTCTTTCAGGAAAGATAATGAATAAGTCTGTGATTATATTTCCGATAATCCTTTTTCTGCTGTGAGTTTTTATATCATTTTACGCATGTAGTCTTGTGTCGTCTTTTTTATGCAAACTGCAACGCGTCTGTTATGATAGTAAGTCATGATCTAAGAAAATAAGTAAATGTAACAATTTTATATCGTGTAAAACTATGTTTACGTGAAAGGAAAAAAAAGAGTATTCCTATCGTAAACAAGTTAAAGACAGTCATTTAGCATTTACATCGGCTACTCACGATATGATTTTGGAGAGATTAAATTTCCAACAACAAATTCATCTCCGTCAGTCAAACAAACCCACTTTGGAGGGATAATTTCTTTCTTGCATGTATATAGTGTTAAATCATTTTATACAAAGATATGACACACGGTGTCGTATACTATTTTATTTTAATATATAAACATATGTATATATTCTCACAAAATTATGTGAGATTTTCTTTCACTATAAAAATACTAGCTTCTGGATTCCGTATTTTACAATTAAACCCGTTTCCGTATTCAGAGGCTGGGGAAGATAGTCGGGCCTAGCGCTACCATATGTATATTGATACTTAATTCCATTATTCAATCCTCGAAAAGTCGATAAATTAAACTATGAAGTTGAAGTTGTTTATATTTGATTACATTTACAAAAATATGATGCCATTATGGCGAGTGGTTTGCAGAAACAAACATCACAATTACTCGAAAGATACTCTGTTGCGTTCACATTCCGAACGGTGTACAAGAAAGCTAACCATATATTATAACATATGAACACATTTATCCTGATGACTATCGCCGTTATTAAAGACGCCTGTATCGAAAACACCGCTTTGGTTGAAATGATTTAATTACTGTGACAACTGTCTGTTTCCTTGAACATTATTCACAGATGTATTCATACACAATACATTGACATGTTTGTCTAAGAAAATAACCAAGAGTCCATTTATTCAGTTTTTAAGTGCTGATAATGTTTCATGTTTTAGTAAAGAAATAATTACCTGCTAAGTATTTGTTATTACGGTTATAACCAACGGTTTTAAACTGCGATGAGTAGAAATTTAACCACTAGGGCGGAATGATAAACAATTATTATTTTCGCAATAAATAACACTTAACCTTACATAATTTCGATTCTACCATGATGTTATAAAAGTTCGCATTTTAATAGCAAAACTATTTTAATCTAAATTCCGTTATTTGGACCGCAAAAACATAAAAACAATTATATGCTATTTTTCTGGCGTCAGCACGACACAACTATTCAAATTGAAGTCGTTTGCATTTAGTTAAATTATGTGGAACATCATGTGACGTCATATGATTTGTTGAATGCTGTAAACAAATTAGGTTAATACATGCACATTAGATGCTAATTAACTTAGAGTAGACATTTTCACCAACTTATATATAACGTTTGTGTTACTAATTGGGTATACGAAGCTACAAAATGCAGACCTACTGTGTTGGTTTGGTTTCCTAGATTGCGATTTTAAGCACGTGAAGTTTGCTTATCGTTTTCTATGAATTTAAGCAACTTCTTTCACAATATTAAGCTCCGCCCATGATATTTTTTTGCAGTATATAAATATACAAAACTCATTTTTCCATTCTTTGTCTATGGAAACAAGTGGTAATTAAGTGATTTGCGATGATTAGATATTCCGTACAACACCATGGTAATATATTCTGACTAGAGTTGATGCCATTCAAATATAATGCGATTTATGTTATTGTCCTTAAATATTTATCATGCAACTGATATGGAAATCATAGTAATGTGCAAAAGTAATCAAACTAATAATTGGTATTGATTTAATTATCTAGATCAAAGAACGATTTGCATAGCCTTGATGTAAGTGTCCGTTACTAAATGAAAAATACGTGTGAACAATACTTACAGCATGGTGCTAGGCACGATATTCCATCATGCATGCAACACTTAACTGTTAAGAGGGTATTGAGAAAAAAGGTTAAAGGCCACTCATAGGAAGAAATGTTGTAACTATTATGACAATTAACTTAAAGATGCAGCATATTGGCAACAAAGTTGTAACTTGTCAAGAATCTCATACCGGTTAAGCATCAACCTAAACCATATAAAGCAGATGTGAAGCATTGTGTTCACATTGTTTCAACATAAATATTGACATTCTGTTGACGGAGCATTGACATACAAAGAAAACGATTCGGCAGACAATGGCTTGCTTATAATAATGTGGCATAACTTTGAACCGATACATCTGAAACTAAATAGAAGAGTTCAACATACTAGTATCATTCAGTGTTTCCAGATTTTCGGATTGTATCCAAACAAAACAGCTTTGTGTACATAAAAACAAACAATATCCTTATCCCACACAAAAAGTTATGATAATGTATTTGATAAGATTACTTTGTATTGACTTGGTGAGGTTGCTTTCTTGCAAGATATTAAGGGGAAGCACGCAAGACACATCAAAATATTATAACATAGTTAATTGCAACATCATATCACTTTTGAACATATCATGGATTTATAAAAAAAAGGTTAGCATGTAAACACACATAGTAGCACTGGTAATATGGCACACACGTTAACACACAATTTAAACGCGTAATGTGAACACATTTGGCTGTAAAGTGACACGTACAGACATACATGTGTTTTATATGTATTCCATTGTGTGGGAACAGTCCATTTGGACAGCAAGACAGCATTGTTTTTATTATTGAAGAGTTCCCTAAACAAATGTGCACTCACGATATAATGTGTTCAAGAGCTGTAAAAACGAATTGTAGAAAGGTTGCAGTATTCATAAGTATTTTCACATGCACAGTGTTGACAGTGACCATACTTATGTTTAACAAATTGAATAATAAATGCCCACGCGTGCCTACTTGATACAATAACCCTGAGTAAAAGATGAAAATAATCATATTTAATTCGGAAATGTTTATTGATTAGTTAGTATTAACATTATGTTTACGATTATTACTTTTTTATTACAAATGTGTTGCTCTTTAAATCAAATCTTAGATGTAACCCTTATGTGTGCAAGTAAAACTATATTTAGATTAATGTTACCTGGGAGAATTACAACATTGCGTTTGTTAGGCGGTGTCCTTGTTATTTCCTGTATTGGCGAAGAAAATAAGGTTTTTAAGACCAGGAGTAGCAGTAGAATGACATTGGTTGTTATTGCTGTTCTTCAATTCTGCATAAATTCCTCATTTCAACATTTTTATTTAAACTTACACTTATTTCTTTGCATTTAAACGTATTTAATGAGAATAAAAAATATATGTATGTCAACACTATTGGAAATGTTTCTGTATGCCGTGAACACTTGAGGTACACATATTGCCTTTGTCTATTAATATGTGAAACTCTAAGACGCTTAATGTTGTATCAAAGTTTTAAATATATTATTTACTACGACATGCTTTGTCTGTTTTCTAAACTCAAATTAAAACAGCTCTTAAAAAAAACGCTGGTATAAAGAGTCCGATTGAAGGTTAACACACACTATTATAGTACCATTGCAAAATCGCTGAAGAGATGATATTGTGTCATTATGACATGACTCGCTGAATCAAACGTGTGTAATCTGATAGAATAATATACTTATAGGAGAAATAATATAATATTATATAATATAGCAGTACAATATAACATGAGTAATCGTCTTTCAAATACGATACATACAAAGAAGCTGAGACACTCAATTGAGTTAAAAAACATATAATCATGTTTATAAATGAATTGTGGTTATATGACTATTTTCCAACACTAATACTAAGACAAAACAAGGTAGATAGTTGTGAAATATTAATTAAGCATTTTACTTTCAAATACATAGCTAACACATCTCGTTTGAATTGTAGGCATTGCTGCAAGATTCTGTGTATATTACAGTTGCCCTCTTAATTAGTAAACATTGCGCATTGTTGTAAAGCATAACAATAGTTCTGTTATTAGACAGGCAGATGTTAGGATGTGTTAATATGGAGAAACACTTGAAATATATATCCCTTTTTAATACAAGCATTATTAAAAGTTACCTGAGCATTATTTATTTACACGAGAACGAGATATTGCTGGATCATGTTCCGTCAAGTTAAAATCATATGGACGTCTCGATATAATATCTCATATAACAATTCCTTGTCTGAGAAAAAAGGGTTTGACGACCATGAGGTAGAATGTTAACGTACATGTATGTTAATATGTATTTCATATTGAGGTCGGGTAAATCATGAATACCATTCAAATGGATCGAGTCTAAGCTTTCAATTCGGATGCAGTGTTAAATTTAACCAGTGAGTGCGCGTACCTGTTTTTTTGTGCGGAAATTTAAAATAAACTAAACGTGACAATCACTGTCAACGTCCACACTGAGGGATCTCAAAAAATGCAAACATTCAAAATAGAACAAATTGAAACAAATATAAATTATTATGAAAAACGAAACTAGTAGGTCCATGAAACACCTTCGCTTAATATAGATTGTGTTTATATATTCCTTAATTTCGAAATGCATATTCGACTTCCTACTTATCAAGTGTGGAAACAAGCATGCAAGCTTGCTTGTTCATGGGCTTTATTCGCGCATTTATTGAAAACTTGACTATAACTGATCTGAAATTCATAGGTTATTAAATACATTTATGTTATTATTAATTTAAATACAACCCTAGTCCAGTTAAGATACTCTTCTGATAAAATGCATGTGAGCTTCATCAAATAAATGATGAACATGAAAACTCACTAGAAGTTAATGAAGATAAACAATGTGAAGACCAAAAGGACAATAAATACGGAGCTAACAAATGTTAATATGTCTTATCCACGAGACATGTTTCTGGTCTAGTTTTAGACCTCACTGCAATCGTTACAAAAAGTAAATATAAACATCTATAAACCTCTACCATACTCATTAGTTAAACAAAATATTCATAAGTATTACACAGCAAATATAAAACCGGATAGGTACTATGCAATACGCCAGGAACACTCTAAGGAGATGTTTTTTCATAGAAGCAAATGAGGCTGCAAGTAGACATAGTTATAAAAAAAATGGACACTGAAAGTAATTTAAAGAACGATATACCACACTTCCACAATAATGACACTAATACCCTATTAGAATGTGCAACTAAATTGCCGTTTTGAAAACACATAGAAATATATAAAACAGAGTTGGTTCAGCATTTTGTTCTACCCTAGTTGTCTTGCTACCTATCACGTTCATTCATTGCATGCGTTATTAAAGTATCAAACATAGTTCGTCTGTAGAACTGTGAATCAATGCGCAAAAAAAGCCGTGTGATTGCGTGAACACAAACATTTGTTTTATATTGATATACTATTTGACACTGATAACTATAAACACTTTTTTTGATAACATAAATTTTCGTAACTTCCTTAATTAGCCGCTACGCATTGACCTAGATACTTTATCGTGCACTTTCTGACACGCGAATGTGTACGTCTAGAATGGATATAGACGGTTTCCAAATAGGGGAAGTTGTTATGGCCACATTGCATTCTGATTAATTCTTATAAATGATGGCATTATTCTGGCAATAATATTCAAGCTGCCGTTGAAAACGACCGTTTCAAGAGGCAGAATGTGGCATTATTTAGATTGGTTTTGCGGTAACTGGAGACGCTATTTGTATAGTTTAAAGACGCTATTTGTATAGTTTAAATGATTACACAACAAGAACGCAGAATTTTTGGGGAAAATGATAACGCTTAACCGATTGGTAACATCACAAAAAGGTACACAACTTTACAAATAACTAGGAGAATTATATAAATACTGGGTGTTTTAAAGGCGACTATTAATTTAGATGTTTTAAATATGCCATTTGAAGTTACATAATGCTATGAATTGCTTCTTTTTAAGAAATTATTGATGTTGTTTACATAGAAATTTCAGTTTCTTTAATTATATTTTTTGTTTTAACTTTGCTTTCCCATAGGATGGTGTGTTTTTCCATGGGATATTTCCCTACTGAGTTCAGAAGGAAGAAACCACAATGGAGTTTAAAAAAAAACGTGTAATAGTTTATTTAATTATATATTCATAACCTCAGGATTTTCTCATCGTTTTATGCAAATGAAACATTTTAAATTTTGAAGAAATGAATGAACTGCCAAGTTTAAATCTGGACAAGCGTCCCGTGATATTTTCTTTTATTTAGCGATGTATTTATATACATTCCAGAACACTAGAGTATCAAATGATAAACCAGGTACGTGTTTTTGATGCGTTTTAATGTGTTTGTAAACAATCTTTTTTTTGAGATGGTTGAAATTTCCCAATTTCTAAAATGAGAACAATATCGCATTTTCTTTAATCAGCTTGACCTTCATAAAAAAGAACACTCAAAGTTTGTGTTCATATTAATATATGTTTTTATCTAAAATATTTATATTTGTGATTGTGGTATGTCATTAACCTGAGTTGCTCTGTGAAAAATAAATAATACAAAATAAAAAGTCAAACACATTTATTTTAAGTGACTTTTATAACAACATACATGTTAGTAAACACCACTATGAAAAATGAAATTATCACAATTAAGGACCAATTAAAATGTTATTTGTGCATGCCAAAATGTAAAAAATTATTCTGCTTAAGTGTTAAACTTGAAGTGGAATCAGAATTTTATTCAAAGGAAAGGATGACATGATAACATCGATAATTATAACAGTGTGTTACCAAAACTTATCCTATGTACATTCTCATGTATGCTATTTAGAGTGTGTTATACAACATGCAGTATGTAATTTAGTAAGTTAATCATCCGGCTCAGTAATGTACTAACATTATTCTATTCTATGAGTATTATTTGTTTTAATAAAAATGATTGCACCAAAAAACACAGTGCATATCGCAATGGTATTAATACAGGCAAAAAATAGCCCATTTTTTAAAACCTCCAGAGTCAATTCTCAGTCTTCTGAGAACACAGCTTATAATACGAGATTGTATGGTGGGCCATGTACATAGTATGTGTACCAGTATGCAGACTAGATTACCACACGCAGAGATAATTTGTATACCTTAAACTCGGCATTAATAATTCAGGAGCAAATAATGATATAGTGTGTTGAAGTATTGCATTCGAACATGTTAATACTATAAGAGATGCAAACATTTGAACTCAGTAAATTGGTCGTCGGTCATTCAGTGCTGATGACAATGAGGAGGGGGATGGGGATTTAGGGGATAAACAGTTGCAGGCGTTGTAAAATTAAAACATAACAATACTAATATTGTGCAAGGTTATGTATTTAATCATAACAGCACACTGCAGTCTACATCAACGGCTTGGTTCAAATTGGGACATTTTTGGGACATTTAAACACTAAGAAACACAACATATGCAATCAAACAGATTTTTTTTTAACGAAGCCAGTGGAATTTGTAACTAGTGAGTCTTTGATCGAGTTTTAACAACACGAACTGATGCATTCAATATTAAAATACTGACTATTACTCTTGATAAAGTTTGGATGATAAATTAGGTGGAAACATGTTTGTAGGTTTGGTTTGTTTTGATATTTAAGTGACGGACACGAAATCAAATTAAATTGAATTATCGATTTATAAAAGTTTCATGGTCTTGTGCAGCAATGACGTAATTGATCAGTATCATGACCTAGTCTCAAGCTATGACGTAGATGTATGGCGAAATATGTTGGTAATGAATGGCCTTGTTTGCTAAAGGGTACTTTAGTTTGTAAAATACCGGCTTCGCAGATTTTTGTTTTCTGTGACCATTTCATAAGGCTACTTTCACAATCGTAATATTTGTTTTGCTTGTCTTTGAATAAGATGCGACGTCTGTTTTTACGTAAATCAATTCGATCGACAATATATATGCGTAATGGGAAAACAATGAACGATGCTGAAGACGAATAAAAAAATAAATTTGTTTGTGAAGGAGCGGTCTGTCCCCTATTAAACCGCTGTTTATTTCTTTTTTTAGTAATGATGCAATTTATATACCATACGCCGTCACATTACTTTTCATAACAAATCCATATACGCATGGGAAATATAGTATAAACACGAATCGAGTTTTTGGAATGTAGTGTTTGTAAGATATTATTTGCAGAATACATAATTCGGTAGATATATCCAACGGGCACATAAATAATATACTGTGCTGTATATTATTTTTATGTTGCTTGCTTAATTTACTAATTTTTATCATTGTAATCACAAGCATTCTGATTTAGTAGATTTGCCGCGAAAAAAACGGCATAATTTATTCTCACAACCACTCTACAATTTGTACAACATAGCTTTGCTCATATCAGGTACTTAATGTCGGAACAAGAAATCCTATTTGATAGATCCATGTATTTCGTGCGTAAGAGTAATGTTTTGCGTATGGAAATCCGGGATGCAAATAAGTTCCTCATTTCTGAAAACATAATATGTTAATAAAGTTTCTAAAACTATTGGCGGCAATATATACCAAAAGGTTGCAAATATTTCCATACGCTTTATGCGATAATAAAATGCCAAATTCATCCATTAGAATCACGTTATGCACTTGTACATATTACATTGTATTTTGTACGGTTTTGTTCCCGTTGAAAAAAAATGATCGTGAACCAAGCCTTTACGGAGATAAAAAGCTGACGCCGGTAAAATACATGTGCACAGTAACATACATTATCAAGTTTCAAGTTTCAAGTTTTATTTTATTGGAATATCGGCAAAACGCCTTTTACCATTTACATACAAGTAAACAAAGTAAAGTCATAATGCATCAGTACAATACAAATACAATCATGCAAATAAACACAAACTACAATGTAAGTGTTCAAACATTATGTACAAACGTGAACGTATTAACCACAACAAAGAAACGATCAAACAAGTAATATAAAGACAATATATTTAGAGTTACATACATTATTTACTTGAGAAGCAGCATATGCTTGTAATCTTTCCTAACGGAGTTTCATGGCATCAGTAAGAAATCTGGCAAAATTGTTAATGACTTGAGTATTTTGAAAGGATAGTATGTTTTTAAATCTCGCTAGAGTTTGCCAGTTTGATCGGATACAATATTTTGTTCTTATATCTTTATATATTGGGCAAGTTAGAAAGAAGTGATATTCGGACTCAACAGTGTTTGCATTACAAAGTGTACATATGCGTTCATCTTTGGGTATGTTATTATATCTACCAGTCTCTATTTCTAATTTATGGGCGCTAAATCTAAATATTGATAATCGTTGTTTATGCTATTTGTTATTAATGGAGGTAAAACATTTTGTCATAAGCGAATTCAGTCCTTAACATCCTAAAGTACTCTAATTTCTGTTGGTTATAAATTGTATCGTGACTATTTTGGATATATTGATCTTTGAATATCTGGTTAATTTTATGAGAATAATTAGAACTGGTATTTAAATTATTGAAAAACATTCCGTTTCCCAGTTGTTCTAATGATGTTTTACAAAAGCACACCACAGAGTTGTATTATTACTATAATAATTCCTTATTCAATCATATCAATTTTCAATATTCTTAATGGACATCCCTACTTTTCTAACGTTTTCAACGATCAGACGGTCACGTTGTAAAAATGCATTTTCTTAAATATAAATGAGACAAACAATTGACACTAGTGTAAAAGTGCTTTTTAATGATAGCAAGTCTAAATTATAGATCGCTATAATTATTCTATATAATATTAATCAAAAGCAGTGTTATTTGTCAATTGTATTGGATAGATTTACCATATTAAAAGCATGCATGATATGATTACTGCATGTATGTTTGTATATTTGGCCGGAGGCCTTTCAGTACAAATAAACCTATTGTCATTGTCATTGTCATGGGTAAAGCAAATACGTTTTATCGAATTGCTACGAATGCAGAACATATCTATATAGCACTTTTGAATCACGGGGCCTTGCCAAGACTGTGTGATGTTTTTCTGTAATCCAGAAAAACGGTTATGATTATTGATTGTGGTTCAATTGGTGAAACACGTACTTGCTCTGTTGTCTATAACAACGGATTGTGTGCGTATTAAGCATATCAAAACATTCTTCTTAAAAGGCATTCCTATCGTTTTTTATAGAAATACAAAGAAATATGTTTGGTGTGACCTACTGTAAATAACGCAATCCACACTCGAAACCCTTATACATATCACTCGCTTAGTAATTACATAATTACAACGGGATTCTCTAAGCATAATCACTACTTTTTCGGTATGATAACCTTCTCTACCATACCCTTAAATGTATGTAACCACACAATTCAAAATCGTACTTAAGTAGCCGATAACTAATGACATATTGAAAACTGAATAGGTAATCAACACATACAATACCGCGTCTCGGTATGTCTGACATGCCCTGACCTTCTCTATACTTAGTGTCGTTCTCGAATCTGACGTCCACTGCAGACGTGTTAATCAACGTATCAATGCACCCTTTTAACACATAAATGTTCGTCACTGTAAATAAAGTTTGTTTGTCTCTTTGCCTTTAACTTTTAACGACACACATCCGCCAGTTTGCTTCGCACTTTTGTATGTATGTTCACGACGACTTTTCATTACTATAAATCAATGTCCAAACCTAACTGATGTTTATTATTCGTTTGCAACTGTATAACAATTTCTTTACAATGTTTTTAAATTCGTGAACTTAACATGTATCTTAACTCGTTTACATATACTTATAAAGGTCGCACTACTAGTTTAAATATTAAAGTGGTCACTCCTCATCGGGACTAATAATGTCGGTCAATGCCTCTTGAACTATGCACCTAACTGGTTTTTTCTGCATCTGCATGACTTTACATGCAAAACAAACAACAGTTGTAGCTTATGAAACATGCGAAAGCTTTGGCGATACATAATTTCAAAGGTCTCTTTTTATAAACAAATACATGTATACAGACAAAACATTGGACTAATATATTATTCAATTTCTAATTTATGCAATGGCGAAATTATTTTTTGAATGCTATGTTTCCATTTTGTATAGCTAATTATTGTTGTATGAAAACGTGTTAATTTTACTTTTTTTTCTTTTTTACAAATTAAATGTAAACTGCTCATGACGTCGAAACACTATGTGTACACATTTTCTTACGATATGAATATGGGCAAACTAGGTTGTTTATGAGCATGTATTATCATTTTAAAAGATAAATCACTTAAAGCAAAACAAAAGCTTCTTTCACGTGCCTGATTACTTGTTTTAAGTTAATGGCATTTATTTGCTTGCAAAAGAATATAAAGACAAGATTTAACACCCAGACAATAACAGGGATTTCACAATTAGAGCAAACACGATATAATTTTGTTTGTTTAAGCGTTTGAATTTCAATTGATCCCGCTGATGTCTCAACTACGTGAGTTAAATGTTAATAGCACGGACTTCTTTCAACAGTTATAAAACACACATACTCCGCAGGCTTAATTCCTAATTTAGCAATCATAACGTCTAACAGTGGCTTTGAATGTCACATATTCATGCTCCTCTCAATAAATTGAGTTCATGTTTCGAGAAATCGCATAGTTTGTATAAAATATCCGATCAAACCGAGTTGTAGTGAATTACATAGCAGTCGAAGAATTTGATTTCAGGATAATAAGCGGAAGTAATGTTCGTCTTAGTTTTCTCAATGACCCTTGTAATTAGATTAGAAGACGTTAAACACATATTCTATTTTGGTCTCGACATTTCGGTGTTATGGTAACGCAATCGTCGTTATGTTATTTCAAAGAAACGATTGGGAAAAGTGATACAAACGTAGCGAATATTGAGTCGAGCAATAGTGTTTGTTTTATGGAATCGTATTCTCGTGTCTCTTTATTGTTCCTTTGCCATATTTTATCTAATCGTTATACCGACCACGTAGCTGTATATCGTTTTGATAGTAAGACAATTATTTGTGTCATGCATATGTCTATGCCCGCCATTTGTTTCTAAACATGGCCTCATTAGCGTTTTCAAAGTACGATTTAAATTAACGTTGCTCAGTACATTTAATAAAGTATGAATATGGGACATTGAAGAAAAAAAACAAGTTGTAATAAAATACCTTGCGGCTATAAACTGATCAAAACTCATTATCGTCTTAGATAACGCAGACACGTCAAATTATAGATGATTTGCTTTAACGTGTATACTCCCAAATTATGTTGGGTATACAGTAACGTTTACTCAAGCGTTTTTATCATGATTCTACATTCAATCGGCAATATTTTGACTTTTGGTACGGTTATTTAATAGTACCACATTCATAATATCTGCAAATGATTGAGACATAATTGTTGAATATTTGTCGAATACATGTGATTAATGCTTGTAATGAATAATGCTCTAATTGCTTTAAACTATCTTCTGAGTTGTGACATTGTATGCAATTAGGGTTGCTTGTAAATGTATTATCTATGTTAGAAAAGGACGCTATAATTATTGTGTAATATCCTCCAGAAAAAAAACATACATCACTGAATGGGAAAATGTTGTTTTCAAAGTGATATTTTCTGTATTCAGTTAATATATCTCAAAATAATGAGCCATTATCTTCTAAAAAATGGTTTTTGTTTCCAAGAAAATATATCTACATCAACACGTTTGGATTAAGCATTAACATATAAAATGTTATCAAAATATGATCATCACAATGAACATGTTATGATAACATTTTTCTATACAAATACGATAATATGTTCTATCGACTATTTGTTTATGAATTTTTATCCAAAAACAAGGCATTAATTGTTCATCCAATGACAGTGCAAAATCGGCACTCCATTCTTAAACGCATCTGTTGGAATCAACTATTAATTATAACAAGTAAGCCATAATTGCCTTTTACTTCATGTATTAGAATGTTTAAACCGCAAGGACATTTTGAACAAGGGTGCTACAGGCATATACGTTTTGGTAGGATTATTTCATCAACGTTTTAAAGAGAAATGCATCGTATCCATACTGACGACCTTCACAGATTGGATACAATGGTTGCCACTGAGTGAGTAACATGACTTTTTTTTCCAAACTGATCAGCAGTGTAATGTATCAGTTGCATATCAAATAAATTTAAAGTTTTGCTTTGATTAATTATTTTACAATGGGTAATGACATGGCTCGTAATTGCTACAAAATTGGCTCCAATATTTCACCACATTGTATGCGCGTGCGTACAATAAATACCGTATTGAATGGTCCAAGATTGTACAAACGTTAACCTCCAAAAATATTCCGAAAATATACATTAACAATATAGTTTGGCAGGCTACTCGTTTAATTGTTAACGGTAATGTAGAATGAGTCATTTTCAATTTATAAAAACAACTCACATTTAATCAGCTCGGTTTGCAATAAAATTCCCAAAAATAGTTATTTAGACAACTTCAAGGTACTATATTGGATGGATGCAAAACGTCGGGTCATTTTCTGAGATCTTCTGAATTCCCTCACTGTAGATCAAGAACGAATCATATGATTTTAAGGAAAATCTACATTCTGTGTCACAATAGAAAGGCGCTGTTATAGTTGATATAACGGGCACATTGAGCATTTTAATACGTCGATGCATTACCTGTCGGGAACATTACGCATAAGTTGTGTTTATGCATTAGGCGTATTTTTTCAGACCGTAATACTCGGTTCGAATGCAGAAAAATATTATTTTATTCTTAAATTGCAAAACAACACTTATCGAGCTGTAACTTTGTGAAAACACGGAGAAATGTTACTAAAACAAATACGAAATACGTGTCTTTGAATAAAATATTTGGAGACATTATATAGTTTCATATTAAGATCATCGAATCCTCCATGATGGTTACAAAAATCCATATTACCTCATTACGTTGCATATTAACGTTCTTTCACCTCGACGAAACTCATCATTCGCTAGATAAAACACCCATTCATATTGACCATACATTAACTGTAATAGCCAATCGGTTAAAGATGTAGTGCAAGTGTTTCCCTGAATACAATTTCATGGCTTGTTGGCATGTCTATATATATAGGCTTGTGGACAAAAATACTTTACTCGACAAGGCATTTATCCGATTCATTGCATATAGACATACATTATCAGCGCGAGTATTGTGTTGTGGTTATATGAATGCAGAAATGAATTGGTAAAGAACAGACACATTTGTTATTTTCTGTATTATTCATCACATGATATTATTGATGTGCCACACTCTTAGACTATGCATGCATTAACTGGAAGATTTATGTTGATGTATGTTCATTGTGCTAGGTTATGCACTAATCAAGAATGTTTAATGTATTATGTCTAATAATGTGATCATATAACAATGTATACTATCATATGTTCATAAACAATACAAAGAGGAATCCAAATATGTTAACAACAACAGAAGCCAATGAATTGCATCGGTATATGTTAAATAAATTGCATTTTTTTTATGTTTACTTTGCGGGAAGCCATAATAATTGAATTGCTATAAAATATAGGATTTCACAGTTTAGAGTTAGGATGAACGAGAACAAGGTTCACAAGTGAAGTTCATGTCTTTTGTAGAAGTGTTTTGCCTTGAACTATAATTCTAGAACTGATGCATATATGAAACCGCATCGCAAATTACCGCCACGGTCAATTTTTCGTAAACATATTGAATATCATATCATATAAAAAAAAACTACTAGTCAATAACTGAATAATAATGAACATCCCATAAAATGGCATGATTTACGTATATGACATAGAATTCATAAATTACAATTGAGGCAATTGTTGTATGTATCCTTTTGTGCTAATTCTATTAGCCTCTCATATTCAAACATTGGTTAATTAAATCGGCAACATGTGTAGAAAGCAGCATATAAACATACAGTAAAACTGATACAATATGTTTAAACAAAGTAATGTTATTTTGCACATTATATATATTTAAGTATACATTTACATACACGTGGCAGTGACAGTTTATGTTTTCCAAGGATAAATCACCAAATGCGTATTATGTCTTTATACAATGTACACACTTGATACCAATATAAAGAAGTAACACTCCAGAAGCTGCAGCAGTATTGCTATTCTATCATACACCTTTGTGGCCCTTTATTTATGGCAAGGAACCAATTTCCAAAACGGTACAGTACGGCACTACTACCAAAGCATCATTATATTTGTTTTAAACTTTATGTATATGATGCAAAGATCTACGAATTTAACATATCATAAGTGTAATTGCTAATACAGCAAACGGTTGTTTATTTATTGCTATAATGCCTGAACAAACGCGTTTTTCTATATTGTTACTGTTACATTGTTTAAAAACGGAAATCATTTTTTTAAGCTTATGACCTATCCTCAAAAAGCATTTCATTTATATGTGCATACACATTAATTAACTACAGAATAATATTTTAATTATAAAATGTATTTATCGCGTCACGGGTAATACGGTTGGTATCTAATACGCTTTGCAGTACAGTAACACAATTACAATCATATGTATAATAAGCGATAAAACTCCGTTTTAAACATGTAAGTTCTACTAAATATTATGAAAATGAACTTATCTCAACTAATTAACCCCGCTCTAAATACCATTGATAACATTTTGCGAAGGAAGCGGTAAATAAACCGTGCTACATGTTACAAAATCAAAGCCATTGCATTAGCAGTTAAGTATAAAATACCACGTGTGGACGAGTAAGCTGGTTTCACAATTCATTTCGCTATAGTTTGCGGAGAAGGCGAAATCTAATTACAGTTGATTTTAATTAGTGGGGTTAAATAGTACAGAATGTATTTAATCCTGTTGGCAGTATATACAAGTGTATTGGTTGTGTGCCTCAGTGTTAGGCCGTTGGTTCCATGCACTAAATAGAGGACTTCATTTTATAAGAGGGTTCATCTGCTGCTGATGCAGCTGAGGTTTCACTTTATGTGTATTTTAACATAGATATGCATTTATTACTAGTTTTATAAAATTGATAATATTTGCATAAAACGAATTATATTTCATTAATGGTTTAAACATGTGTTTATGACAATAGGTTTCCATATAATTGCATGAATGTTATTTTCAATAATCCGCCTTATTGTACAGTCCAAATAAGCATCTTAGAGAAGGTTGTTCAGCGTTAAAAATGTATTTTAATAGAGTTTATATTCAGCATTATGTTTTTAGTATTATGTTGCTTAAAATGCAATTTTCTCAATGTGAACGACTTGATGCATGATTATTTGAATCAATATTTGGCGAATTTAAAACACACACTTGTTATTCGTATTATGACCACAATCTATTGCTGGCAGTATGTAGTGTAGTCAAAATATTGACATACTTACTATTAGAACTTTTATCTAAAGCATTACCAGTTAAAATGGTTGACGGTTTAAAAGATAACCCTACACAAATATCCTTTGTTATACGAGTTGTATATTATACTTGTTGCATTAATTTTAATCGATAATTAAGTCCCTCTCCCCAAACTATGAAAAAAAAACTTCACAATGATCGTTTTTAATAGACACCGTACCGACCAAACTACACATGACTCAATTTATATCAGTAAAAATATAACGATGTTAATATATAATTTATCATATTTTTATAACGTACATAAAAAGCACACGGTATAAATTATCTTCGAAACAAACTCTTCCAAACACAACACACAATTACGTATGTTTCGTACTGGCGTATGGTGCTTTTTAAATACATGGCCATGATTTCATGCACAGGGTAAGCAAAAACACTAATTAAGTTTTTATATTAAATGATGTACGGTCTTTGTACAATATTGTGTTTAGGCAATTTTTTTCGTACAATGTCTTCACAATAAGATATTGATTCTGTTATCATATCATTTGATAGTTTTATGCGATTATTGCGTTTCAGATCAATTGCATTGCAATTTAAGCATCTGTTGGAATGGAAAGTCTGTGACATAATTCCAATGCACTAATTAAACTGTCATCTTAATGTGATTTTTTAGATTGTATAATATATTTATGTTGTTCGGTTGGGATGGTTCAACAACAAATCGCAATATAATTAAAGATATTTTGACGAATATCAAAATAACAAAGCTACTTATAGTTGTTAAAAGTCCCATATTTTCGATGGTAGATCCTTCACGTCAGTTTCATTTTGACTTGGCATCAATACATGAAACAGTCATTGCATTGGGATTTATGAACAAATTACGGGGATTTGAATTACAAACTTTAAAAACTATAGTGCATCGTGATAATATAATATCGATCAATTTCTATTTAACGTTCATGGAACCATGATCTAATTTGCGAATACCAATTTTTGTTGTTCGAATACCAAGGACATAAATATAGCTTTCATGACTATTCGATGACTTAAGGTGTTTGTACACATTCCGTTCTGATAAATTGTTATGAGGTTCCCTCCATGATATGGTCCCTAATGGAAGTGTCACCATGCGTTACGTGACAATTTTTCATACATTTTCCAAAACCATGTATATGTAGTAAAGGTTTTATTTTCATAGTCAAACTCATAGCTAGAGGGTCATGAGTATCAAACAAAAATATAAAATGTTCGTGCATATCTAGGGTCAGGCAGTTTTAGTATTGTTAGCTAGTCATTTATTTATAACGGGGTACGTCCAAAATCCTCAAGCGTGATTGAGTTTGATGTGTGTTTTTTTCAATTGAACAAGACTATCTTTTACAAGCCTAACGTTGTTAATGTTCTATTCAACACTTGGCTTTAAATCCATACAATTCACAACCTTCAATCATAATTAGCAGAGTTGTTTAGACAGACAGCTGAACGAAAATCAAATTTAGCAGTTTACCGTATTTGGAAATGAATGATACAATTATCCTTTAATGCTATTATCTTATGTCAAAAGAGGTAGCGAGGGCGACTAAAATAACGATAGGCCAACAAACGGAAATGCCCGAAAACAAATTAATGCAAAAGTACTTTAACTTGATTAATGCTAAGCGCCCGCCGTTTGCGAATGCCTCAACTGTTTTCTTATTTTTAGACTGAATAAATTTGAAAAAAAAGATTATATGAGATTAACATTTGTTTACACTTTGTTTTGTTTATGATTAATTATGAGTTGTGAGGGACGTTATATTAGTTCACCTTTTTTTAACTTCAAAGTGTTGCATCGACCATTCCAAGGCAATGACTCAGCTTCGTAAAATCATTTACTATTTATTGCCGCTGTGTATGTATTATTTTCATTGTAATGGAATTTGTAACTTTCCTTAAACTAAAGAACAGCGCATTGAATTTTGTTTCCTAAACATGTTTATGAAGTGTCATTATTTGTAAATAACATGTGATATTAGAAACGGCGGTACGGAAATGAAACGCGATTAACAATGTGAAATAAAACACTATATTTAGACAAACCATTATTACAGCGTTTCTTGTTTATCAGAGATCATGTATATTACATATGCCTAAATGTTGTATAGTGGTATAGTGGTACATATTTTGTGGAGTTTTGTATTTTACTATTTATGATTTATGATTTATATTACTTATGAATTCCTCTACGTTATGGTTCTTAAATAGGGTTAAAACAAGATTGTATGTAACAATTCACATACGCTTTTCGGTAAAAAAAATCTTCATAACGACACCGAAACTAATACATTTTTTATTATTTTGGTCAATTCGATGGTTTTACACTATTAATAAAGTTCTTTATGAAAAGCTGAAATCGACTTGTAATTTAAGCAATATATGCACTAAATTTGTTTCGTTTCATGCATTACAATATGTCAACCTTATGTTACAACTACAACTATATGGGCGTGTGCATAACGTAAAAACCGTTGTTTAGAAATAACTGATTTGTTCGAAGTATAGTATAAGTTTTCACTCCACCGTCGATGAATGCATACTTTCAAGGTGGTTCAATTCTTTATTTTGAGAATGTAACACGTTCAAGTATCCCCACCCAGAAGGGTTACCCTTGACTGATTTGCAATAACAGACACGTAACCAAGAAGACACTCAAACCAATGTTAACTGTTTTTCGATGGTATGCACTGGTCCATCGAAGAATTGAACCGACATTACTAGACTGTGGTATACATTTTCTAAATACTTATTTAGCTAGCATGTCAGTTGTCTAGGATAGCACATTGATTTAAAAAACGTAGCACATGCGTGTTTGAAGCTTATTGTTATGTAGACGGATTCTTTGTACCATATGACGTAAGAAGTGTATTTTTCTCGGCAATCCCATATCTTATCAACAAGAGCTATTAACGAGGTATTTGAAGGTTATGTCAAATTTGACTAGGATTTCGGGGATTGACTTCGCTGTAATGCCTTCAACTGTGTCAAATTCAATCAACATATTATACTTGAACGAATACGACGGTAATATGTTATGATTGGGTTTGCCAGAACGTTTGACATAGCCTTCAAATACCTCGTTAATAACTCGTTCAATCTTAATACCAAACAATCCTACAAGTTAACGACCTCTCAAACTGACAATTATAAGGCAAGCATCAATCAAGTCTTGATTGTTCATATTAAAAAGGTAACGGAAGTTTATATATTAATATGTTCACAAAATGAAACAATAATTTGATCAAATATTTATTAAGACGTAAACATAACTATTTGAATTGCAGATCTGAAGCGTACGCAAAAGCAGTCTGATGAACAAATCTTTGTTTATATTTTTATTTTCCAATTACGAAGAGAAGGGTATTTTTGCAACTCTTCTACACAAATAAGAATTTGAAAGAACACGTCTTATTTATAATTGTAAATCACAATGAATATTCATCAGTTACCATAAATCCTGCAATACTTACTGAATATTCTGATTAGTATAATCATTATAAAATTGCTTATAATAACGAAATATCTTAATGGTTAAATTTGCTTTGTAGCGCCTGCCATAAGTGTTATATTTTGTTTTGAAATCAACGTTAATTCGGCTATTTCGTCAGCACACTTGAATCACATTTATTTAATAAACTTGATGCTGTGTGTGAGGTCGAACGGTTTTGAAGTCAAGTGACATTTACATCCAGACGATGCATTGCGTACATTAAGATATATTAATACATTATTTCGAGGCAAAACGTTTTATCACAATTGTGCGGTACTGCTGTTTGCATATTTTTTGAAGGATGTACAGTTATGGCCAATTTCGCTAATTGCAAACCACGAATGCACTCAAGCGAGCATACACAAATGAAATACACATATATTTGTTTGTCTTTCGATCTTCTGATAATTGAAGATCACTAACTCATGAAATATAATTAACCCAGCAAAAAGAGACAAAACAAGGAATAGCTCATTTTGCTTTTTCTGTTAATGTTAAGTTGTTGATGTATTATTAATATTCCTTGTTTGTCTTTTAGTTTTGTTTGATATTTTCTTTTTGAGATTGTTTTTGCTTTATTGTTTATCATAGATACGATAGTATAACGCTTCGTAGCAGTCACATACGACACAGACAAATTCAAATCCCAATAAAGCAGTACAAGTTTAATTTTGCTTTAAAACAACAACAACATATGCACAACGATGGTTTAATTAACGTTCAAGGATGACAAACGTCCGCCCCATTCTCCATTTTTTATATAAATGCAATGATTTTTTCCCACAATCTCTTTGACAAAAATATGTATACATAAGTTATTGTATCTGTTGTTTAGCCTATCCTTAAGGAATTTCTTTTCACATTCCAGTCACATTAAAAAATATATGACTTAAGTGTTTCTTGAAATTATAATTGTTATTTTAAATATTTTGTAATGTGCACACCGGCTTTTTGTGTGAAATGTCTAAATTTTGTTTCAGTTATATTCAGACTAAAGATATTTCTTGCAATGTTCGGATCACACATCAAGATAGGTATAATAGCACTTAGGAAACCACACAAAAAAAGGGAAACATATTTATTTTCTTTGACACACAGGGAAAACTATTGTGTTAAGGTAGTCACAGAATAATAGTAATTATCGCAGGCATGTTTATTTTTTACCTCATCCTTGTCTACCACAAATAGGACAATATATTTGAACATTTGAACATCTTTCAAATTGTTATAAAACAGTATTGGCATTTTAGTGCCAACCCCTTGGTAAAAATATATGCTCGAGCCGACGGATTTAATATTGATACATCCACACAATTAGCCATATTAATTTGTTAAACATCATCATACTGTTTAACAGTTTTTAATAAGCAGAACAGTCACACACGTTGGTGTTAATAAGAATACCATTACAAACATGAAAAACATCCGGATTTACCATGTCTTAAACAAGGACCAATTCAATGTTGATGAATATATATATGTACACTCTTCGAAGTCATATAGTAATATACATATAAGTTATATGTTGGTATAGCACACCAACATTATGTACAAACATATGCTGATACCACAGAATGTTTAACTGTCACTGTCATAAAAGATAAATGTGTATGAAACAAAAAAATAAGCGGCTGGGATTTTAAAAGTCAGGAACGTGGGCTAATTGTTTTTGTTACATTTAAAACACTTATAAATGACCATAAACGTTTTATATTTTAATTTGTTTTGTCATATAGTTTGATAAATAAAATATGACTAAATATACTAAAAATTGTTAGGATAGATAAGGGTTGTGCATAAATGGCTACATATAGGACAAATGCTATTTGATAGAATATTAAACGTGCATACCCTATTTAAATAAATGTTAAAGAGACACGCTCATAATGAAATTATAAGGATGCATAGAATACGATTACTACACATGATTCATTTTACAATTGTGAAGTTAATTAAAGGTATCATTACCCTAAACATTTGAAGTTGCAGTTTTTGTTGATCTAGCATATATATGACATTATGTATTTTAAAAATACATTTATTTACTTGTACCATTGGTTTACAATAAATATTACTATATATAATATTTAATGAACACATTAAATCAAAAACTGTTTAATGTGTACATCTATCATGTGCAAATTGATAGTGACCCAATCGGAAACCATAGCATGTGCGTTCAACTTTATTGTGAAAATCCAGAAAATTTGTTAAAGTGCTACAAGCTTGTATATTTGACAATCTTAAATAAAATAATTATAAATGTCTTGTCTTTTAGAACTTAAATACAATTATTGAGACTAGTAACAAGGTTTAACATTTGATATATGTCACCTTTTTTCAAATATATGAATAGGTTCATTTACAATTGTAATAACGTCAATGCTGTGCAATACCAACCTTTACCCTTTATCACAAATAATACTCATATCGCGACTAGTAATTTGATCATTATGACATATTTATATGTTGGCTAGGAATTTAATAATTAATGAAACATGAATTGTACATTGATTAGACCTGAGCAAAAGTAATGTGTCTCCACTGACAGCGTGAACAAAAATAGGTTAGGTACATCGGCGAACCTTGTTGTCGTTTATATTTTTACTAATTCTGTCTTTACTTCATTGGGGTTAACTTGAATTTAATTCAGTTAATATGATTAACTAGCAAAACATGACCACACACGTTTTAGGAATATAGTACATTAAGCAACCATGATTGATAAAAAAGTCTGGAATACCCCAAAACACAACTAAGAGTTTACAAAAAAGGCCAGTTGTGTTAGTGGAAACAAACTTCTTTTTACGACAACTGTATGTTTTGTTACTTGTGACTATTTATTAAGTTCGTATTTTTTAACATACTGCACAAAAATCACATTTATATACTTATATTTATATATACTAATGCTTGCTACTCTGTCTACAAAAGAATTACCACAGCCTTGCTGCGGAACAACTGCGTCTGGTCCGAGAAAATATCGAACTCAAGAACGAGACTGCAAGCAATCACTCGACCGAATCACATGACGCAGCTGAGTCGTTTTCAAATGAAACAGCAAATGTTCATACCGAGGATGCCTTGTGAAAAAGAACAATAATAACGGCGAGGTGCATTTTATGCCTGATTTTGACTACTACACTGAACGAGAAACAGTTTTTTGATGCAAACCGATGTGGTTCTATTCATTTTACTAAGAACTTTGATCCCTTTGATATAGCAGAACACGACAGTTCTTATAAATGTCCTGGTGGTAACTTAATTCAAACCTCCAACGAGTCGTTGATCTATTTCAAAACAAAGATTATGTATAAGTAACATGAGTTGTTTTAGTGAATTCCGAGAATCACTCTCCACAGGAGGTATTTCTGTTTTGTTCTACATAATAGGTTGTAATTATGCTGTGAATAGAAGAAGATGTCAATGTGTGGTGTAAAGGTACGTTTCACCTTATGTAATGAAACGCAGATCTGTTTGGGTTGTTTCGCAATTTGCTCACATATTTTGTTGTTGTTTTTTTAGTTGTTTTGCCTTTTATGTTTCATTGTCACACATCTTTTCTGTATTTAGTATGTAATGTCTGCCTAGTTTTGAATATAATTCCATTATATTTTTTTTATCAAAACAGTGTTTTTTGTTTATACCCATACTATTTTATCATGATAAGTTGTAAAATTGGTTCAATAAATCAACATTTAACCGCTTTGTTTTATTTCAATTATTGTGTTTGGTTTTCAAACGTGTAGTAAAGGGTCTGCTGAGGCCTTTCCATAAAGGAAGACAAAGCTTTAGAATGTCACGTTCACAAAATTGAAAAGTATTTGTGTTTCCGTAAACATACAAACACAAACACATTTAAATATGCTCCTTGAAATGAAATATGTCGAAGCGTAGTCTGAACAGGATTTATTATGGAAATGGGATCGTAGAGTCGGTCTTGAAATCATCATCATCATCATCATCATCATCATCATCATCATCATCATCATCATCATCATCATCATCATCATCATCGTCGTCATTATCGTCATCGTCATCATCGTCATCATCATCATCATTATCATTATCTTTATCATCGTCGTCATCGTTCAAATCATCAATATGTTAGGTTTTTCTCTTACACATAATAAAACAAAAACACAATATGTTGAGCGTTTGCATTTGACAGGGATCCTACGCGCAAATTCAAAAACATTTTTGCCGCTCTAATATATGTAATTTGCAACGTTAATCAATTAACATGGCACCGATTCGTTGACGAATCTTCAGGGCGTCCGTAACGTTGCGTCAACCTCCTCCATCACTAGAACCGGATCGGGTCAGTGTCCTGTCTGATATATACTAGTAACTGAACTGAAAATTCACCAAAACGCAACTTTATTGAAAATCTAAACTTAAACACATGCGATCGATTATATTCACAAACGAACATGTTAAGGGGTGGGAGGACGGGTAAGTGACCTGTTTTCCAAATAGCAGCAATTTTACAACGCATATAAATGATAAAACGAGCAAATCCGTGCATTTGTCGCGATAAACCTTACTGTGTCTGCTAAATAGGATGAGCAGACCAACAGAAAACCGCATTGTTCAAGGCGAAAATAATTCCATGTTCTCCTATTGATTCTTAGATATAGTATATAGTATAAACCTCTTTTCACGATTTACCGTGAAGATTTGTAGCAAGACATACCTGTATATTCATAACATAAACCAATTCTAATAAAATTAAAACTTAACAAGAAGTCCATGGTCAGGCGGTTGTGAACAAATCTTGTGAATAGTTTTTACAATTATTTTCAGTATTTAATCACCTAGCTTTAAATTAACACATGAAATTGTTAAGCTCCAAATAATATGTCAAAGTGTGTGGAAGTGCCACAAGCAACCACAGAAACACAGTTGACAGCTGTTTTATAAGATTGATACACATGTCTCTATTTGCGCAGGGTCTAACATGCAGTTACAAGAAACTAAAGATGACATAGAACCGGATGCGTAATGAAATAATACAAATAATCAAACCAGAAGATAACATTACTGAAACAGACGGTAATGTGAAACTGCAATATCTCCTCGACCTGTCGTACAATTTGCATGATCATCAATTCCACATCGGAAGAAAGGACTGTCGGAAGTAAATCCACAGACCGGGTCTAAGACTTCTCTTGAAAACATGTGTTTTATGTGACCGGTTTCATATGGAGGGTAATTTCCGCCAGTCATTTATGTTGCTAAATGACAATTGCATATTGGTAAATGACAATAGTATTTTGCTTATTGACAGCACAACGTTGATAGATTACAATTGCATGTTGGCATAACATAAATGCTTTTTGCATTGTTCCATTCGATACCAACATAAAGCAAACGCAAGAAATTACAATACAGTTGTAATGTAACAGAATTAAATGCCAGTTGTAATATGTCAACATGGACTTGTTAATAAGCAGTATACAATTATCATTAAGTAACATGCATGTACTTGCAGAATAACCCTTACATAGTTTGTCGCACACCTGTTCTTTACAAACAAATGGTGAAAAGTATGCACCTTTACATGTGGATAACACAATATTAAATTTAAGGTTTTTGAGGTTTGGTCGTGTTGTAAAGAAAAAGCGTTTTTGTTTTTAGTTTAGCGTTAGTTTTTTGAGAACTTTATATTACATTTAAATGTATGCAAAGTTTGCAATTAAACGTTTCTTCGAATAAGTAGAAAATGTACTCATTGTAAAAAATATATAATTATGCATACTTATTATACAATACTATTGCGTATACCAACGCCCGATGATTGATACGGACCATGTTTTTATTCACATTTGGCTATTGTTTAACTTTACGTGTCAAACTGCGATTCCAATTAATACTTGATTCCATGATTATCTTAGCATTGTTTTATCTCAACTTACAGTTAAGTTACAATAATTAGATTAAAACCGATCTGTGGTTAACCGGATGAACCGATTGGATTGAATTGTGTCTCAATTATGATAGTTGGCAAAGAAGGAAGTACACACAACAACAAACCACAATGTGCCAGCCTATGAGAACTATGTGGCCATGTTGCAATAAATCGTGTTGTAAACACACTGAATCAAAAACATGCCGCATTGGACCGCAGTTTAGAGCCAATAAAGGAGCTTTTCTTCGTGTGGTTATTTCGCACGATATTCAGTTATGTATCCAGAAAAATGGACAGAGGGCATAATGATCCCATAGGATTTAATTACGATTCAGGACACAAAAACACATCGATGAACTTTTGTCTCATCGATGACCTTTTGCCTCAGAATTTTAATAAGCGTATTGAAACGATAGCTGATTCCGTAAGCTTATTTGAATCGAATTACTGGAAATTGTATGAATAATTTTAATGTACTAAGATTCCCCATTCTCCGCCCAGCCTGATAATATTAAAGCATCTACCAATTTCTATACAATTTGTAAAACACGTATTATACGTATTATAAACAATTATTATTCAAGAAAGTATGCCTTTAACACTTGCCTTAAATGACAATGCAAATTATATCACTACATATACATAAGGGCTTTTTTTCTGCAATCAGTGAAATATGCTCAAAAACGAGTACATTCCAAGTAACATTAATGTTTATATATATTTAAAATGTGCAACGTCTGAAACTGTGTCTGAAATTCGCGTTGATGAAATTAAAACAACCAACCAGATCTATTTGTGTACCTGTCGTCCAAACCATATTCCATTATTATGAGCGTTTACTTATATAATACATTATATAATAAAAGCAATTATATCAAACGTGTGTAGATGAAATGAAACGAATTCATGTTTAAACACAATGAAATAGCATACATGAAATAACACTGATTCGGTCCAATTGAAATATGTATATACTATATAGATATTGCTATGTCAATAATTACATTTAACACAACCTCGAATGACTATCTGTCAAACACTATATTTTACGCAACCACTAATGGCCATCTATCAAAGACTCAACAACTGGGCAGGTGTTCAATATGTATTGAATTGAATTCATTTCCTCATATAGATTCGTCACTAAGATACTTCCTGTCTGCGCTATTGCGATGAAACACACACACTTTGTAAATCCTAAAACATGTTCTTGTGTCAAAATGATTATACAGTTCTCTTTTACAACACACTATACCATCGCATTTTGTATCAGATAATATTTATTTATTATAAGTACATAACGTTAACATTAAGACAAAGATATGTATTCACACCTGCACAACCGTAAGACCGATCAGTAACTTCATTTTTTATCAATGTTAATGATATTATATACATTTATATAATGGTCCTGATGCAGATATACGCTTATCTGCTAGGCATAAACCTCTATTTCATTTAATTCTGCATAAGAATATTTATTTAATATATGGTACCTAGTTTTCTCCTTTGAACTGTCTCTCTTTATCATACTGTGATAATATAATTTGGCCAATTATCTGTGATATCATTCCATTTAACAATGTGTACTCATATGAACTTTATTTTAAGGTCAATGTTTAATAACTACTTTTTGTTAGTTAAAAGCTCTCTATGTCATGCCACCAGCACAAAGGACCACAATGGAAATAAGAGTCGCTCTTTTTTGTGTTATCCTTGGTGTTTGGTGTGCATGTCATGGTTTATTTATTCTCGTGTGTTTTACTATTCTGTATTATACATGTTGTTTTAAATGTCCATGTATGTGTATTCCATACCGAAATAAATCAATCAATCAATCAATCAATCAATCATATCGTTTACTATATTGTGCAATTATCAACGGTTTGCAAGTTTCACATAACGAACGCAATACAGCTATATGTAAGAAGGTTTATTATGTTATTATGCGCTTCTATTTAATACTACTTCTCACACTTTATGTTGACTGGTTATTAAAATAATCAGTGATATCACCTTTGTGGCCCTTTATTTATGGCAAGGAACCAATTGCCAAAACGGTACAGTACGGCACAAAACGAAACAACATATACACATAGTATAATAAAGCTGGGGTCACCGCCTTGGAACGGTCAATGCTAAGCATTGGGGGTTTAAACCGGTTATAGAGCGCTCAACCTCAAGCATCACTAGGCCAAATGAGATCAATGTAATCCGATCTCATGTGTATAGGGATACTTATATCACTGTTATTTTCCTTTATTAGTCACGCTTAATGGATTCTTTGTTTAAACCTTAAACGACTCACATAGTATCATTGCATAAACCCCATTGTTATATGTTTAGTTGTTGTGTGCGCAGTGACGCGGAGTATTTCGGCTTAGACGTTAGTCACTATAGATCTACCTTTATTAAAGTTCCGTCTGAGCAATATTTCAAGGATTTCCAAATTGAAGGATTTATAAATTTAAATTAACACATAAATACTCTATGAAACTTCAGAAAAATCACTTTACAGTAAACATCTTATCATGTTCTTATCGAAAATAAATGAGTCCTGTCATTGTCTTTCCGAAAACAAAACAAAAACAACAAATAAACTGTTGCTGTCTTTATCAAACAAGATTAAAATACCAATAACACGTGTTTAAAACTGATTGTATGCTAGTTGCGTCTTACTTGCATATTAAATTATTGTTCACATCTTGCACATACCCTAAACACAATCATTGTGAAGTGTTTCTGAACATAATTTGAATCTCTCTCATAGGTTTGCGTGTGTTGTTTCGTTAGATGTTAGGAGCGGCTAAACCACACGGCTGGTGAAACCTATTTCCAGCGCATTTTAACGTTTTTAAAGTTTTCTAAAAATGGATTCACGACGAGTATTAACTCATCTGAACAAGCCATAATACCGCTTGTCAGATACTTTATTACATGTTCGCTTCTTGGAAAAAGAAACATGATAACTGAACTATAAATATTTGAACTGGTGACATAACAAAAAGACCCGCTCAAGGTTAATTTCCTTATATATTTGAAATGCTACCGCTGTCAATGAATTGTTATGATAGTGATTTTCTTGCGTACCTTTTACCGAATTTTAATTTAAAAAAAAAACGGTTTTCATTATTCTGTCTTTCATAAACGTTAATTCGGTTTTAGACATTGATTTATTCACTTGCAAAAACGTTATTAACCTTTTAACAGACACTACGTATGAATAAAATGTGATCTGAGTACAATCCCATACTGAAATGTTCAAGTGCGGCATAGTGTTTTTTGCTCATATCATAAAACATATGGACGAAATCTTGAAAGGCTAAGTCATAATTAACTCTAATTCAATGTTATGGATGGGCTCAACACAGGTGACGCGCCCCGACCCAATTTTACAATTCTACATAACTGTTTAATGTTTTTTATTTAAAGCATGCATGTCTTAAACAATTCTGGTCAGACGGTACTGGTCATGTGTATGTTATCTGCTTTAAGGTCGCTTCGACATCTTCATGATTGTGCCCAACTTCAAGAAAAGAAATATACACCTAATATGAATGATTATTTCAAATATAACCCAGTTTAAACAAAACAATTCATTTAACTAATCGTAAACTATCATAATAGCGGGCATGGGTATCAAGAGTATCTAAAACTTCCAACCAATTCGTACGATCTCCAATGATCCTATATTTAACGGTTACATGGTCAATACTTCTTAAGGAGAAACCATATTACATGCAGGGAAAATGTACACCCTTACGTAAATTATGTCATATTCAAATTATATTATTGTGAGGAAAATGGGCACTCCCTAAAATCAGAGGTTCAGATTTCACCAATTGATTTCAAAACAGTTAATGTAAGCCCTTAAAGTTTTTTTCAGTGAAACAAATTAAAAAAGGTATATCATTTTATAGTCTAACATAACTGACAGAGAACTTTTTCATAAAGTAGTGTATACACTTATAGAATAAACAATAAAAAAAAACAAAGCATACTGGGTCGCTGATAACAATACAATATTAGTTTTACAAGTTTCACGATAACAAGCTTTGACTGGTGATTTGGCTCAGTCACTAGCCCTAATGGGGTATTGCTCTTGAAATGAACACTGTTATTACTAATACCGATTGTTTTATCTGATACATATTTATATACATATAAGCAATAAATAAACGACTGATAAATGGCCTAATTTAATGTGCCAAAATATACAATAGGCATACATGTAGTACAATAAACAATGGACGTGTGCAATATTGAAATTTATTACAAGCATGCAACGATCCGCGACTTTTTTTAAATAGACGGAACATTTAAGAAGTGTGATTTATTGTTTAACAAACCATCGGCGGAGAGTAATTGTGTTCAAGTAGTTCTGGAAATTCAGGAAAGGTTAAATACAATTAATGTACTTGAATGCGGGATCAAGCAAATAAACAATATATGCACCATGCAGCGCATTGAAACCACAGTATCACAGTTGTTATATTTAAGTCAGCATTCAAGTACGTTAATTGTAATTGTAATTAAACTTGTATCTATGCCGCCAATGAATCACGTTTGCAATCGAACTATGAAACCTGTGTAATAGTATTGCGAAACTATGATGAAACTTTAATGAAACACTTTATTTATGTACTCATGGTATATTGTAGAACGACTACAGCGCACATTGCATCTTTTTACAGAGATAATCTTTATGACATTACATTTCGAGGACTTGTAGCTGTTTTGTTAAAACTCTTATTCTAAGCAAAGTATGAACATCACAAGAACCTACTTTTTACTTTACATTATGCATTTATAAACAAATGTATAATTGTGTATATTCAATACACATAATTTAACGTTTAAATCAAAATATATTGAAAGCAAATCCAAATAAATAAGTTTTTAACTAATTGTGATGTGATCAGAAACCACTTGAAGACTCAGTCATAATTAATACACTGTTCGGTCATAAATTGGCATTTCAGCCGCTATTAAAGATTGCCCTTAAAGTTCGGCGTAATTACATTTACTGAATGGATTGGAATGACATTAGGAAATTATGACATCAGTTTAATTATTCTATTTCCTTACGGAGTAAATGCAACTTTACATCACTGGTGGTAAAGAGTTAATTCACATACAATTGTATTTGGTTCCTTCTGGCAATCGATGGATTCACTTGACATATTAAAGCATCGAGACGTTGTGGTGTTAAAATATATTAACAAAAATGGTAGGCTTGATTTGACTCAAAATGTCATCGCTTATACCATCGACTATTCCCATTTTTATTTATGTCCCTGCACACGTTTTGACATTAGGGAGGGGATACCCGCTTTGTCATTAGTTTTACCACACGTTATATAAGTCTCTACATTCAAACTCAGGACGACGCCATAGCATGGTATTTACAGTGCAGTTATTATGGTTTGCTGAGAGGAGGAAGCTGCCTTAGTATAAAATAAATTATAAGAAATATAAGGATGTCTCCTTTTCAGGAATAAGCATTGAGTCTTTATATGGAACCATTTAAGTAAAGTGAATGTTTCTGTTGTTATTTTGTTGTTGCTGCTGTTGTTGCTGTTGCTTTTGTTGTGGATGGGGTGGGGGGAGAGAGATGAGAACACGACTTTGTAGCGAATCTTCACGTCACTGCAAAATTATAACTTCACATGCAATAATGGTTGAAAACAGGTAACTTCAATTTATAAGTGTTTTTTTTTTAATTATGAAAGTGTTGCGTGATAAAGTAACAGCATACGAATGATCACAATTTTATTTAATTACAAATTGGAGACAAGAACATATGATTCAGTAAAACGTCGTGGATATCGAACTTGATTCTTGTGTTATAAACACATGTCACGACACCGATGAGCGAATATTTGATTATAACAGTGATTATACTATTTCACAGTTTCTAAAAACGTCTTCAGATGGCGTATTTATACAATTGTGTATTTTACGTACACCGTTTGTGCACACATACAAGCACTATGATCGGCGCAACTCAACGTAACCGTGTTGAGGCTCATGGTGGCTAAATCAATACTAGTATCAACTAAATCCTTGCTGTTTTATAACGTTATTTCCGGACGAGACCGAAAAAAAGAATGATAAAATGCCATATTAACTAGATAGGGCGGATAAGCGTTATATGTATTATATATATTTCTGTTAAGATAGTAGTGCAATGCTTTTTGAATGTATGTGTTCATATTCAAATGTAGACAACCCTGCTTCTTCCAAACTATTTGGTCAACGATTTCGAATATATACATGTGCACATGGTTCTGAATTGAACTATACTATACCCGGCTGAATCATTAGCAATGGTATTAATAGTATTATACAATGCGGTGTGTTTGAGTATAGAAAAAAGGACATACACACACTTTATATATGTTTAATTAAATAGTGACTGCATTAAATTGCTGCAATAAATAACATTATATTTTCATTACGGATAGTATGGGTTTTACATAGTTCTATTTTATAATATAAAGGAATGTTAACAAAACTGTAGGGTCCGAATAATAATATGTTTCAAACTGAAAATTTGATCGAATAAAATGTGCAAGCGCACGACGCCTCATGTAACAAGGGTCATTCGAATTGTAAGAAAGTAATGATCTTGTATCCGCGAATATGTTTGTATCACACATATACATATGTTTAATGTTTGTAACGTACAAGTCGAGTGTCTTAATTTACTTTATTGTACTGTATACACACGATCGATACTTAATAACATATTAACAAAGATAGCGCTTCTTTAAAAGTATTTTAATTATATACATTATTGCAATTTCACTGTATATGAACAACGTCTGATATCCATGTTCTCATCCATAGATTCCCAGCGTAACAAGCACTATCTTTAGACAGCACATGTTGGATTATAGTGAGAACATTTTTTAAATTATAGCAGGCCATTTCTCCCGCCTAGACATGCACATGTTGTTTACTGTGTTGTTCATGCAACTAACAATTTGGTCATCTTCGAGGTCTATTTATTGGAATATCACAATATGCTTATACAGAATGCGTCTAAACGAAAGCAACAGCTTACGTAAAGCAGTCATGCCAAACAACACTCAACTGCCAATGAAATGTTGCTGTTTTCATCGTGTACATGGTTTATTTGTATTTTTGTCTCAGACTGACATTAAACGTGTTCTTAATATAATATGTATATCAGAATTGGGATCATACATTGCCAGCGTGTGCGTTGATGCGTAATGATACCTACTAATTCGCACTGTCATATTATTAGTTAACATCAACATCGGGCTCGTCATTATCCATCGTTTTAATGAAGCGACGTCTACGTCCCTAATCAAGACTTGTCAAATTATACTAAATTAGACGGTTTGCGAGGATGACGTATTAGAGCGTGGTAGATTTTATTCGAATGCTCTTTCTGTTGGGAGGTCGTCACTGTGAACCAATTATAGTATCGAATGCAATTTTGCAATCAATAAAACCAAGTATGTGAGGACATTTCAAGATGCTTCGATCAATCTAACGCATATAGCGTATATAGCAGCCCAAGTGTCGCGTGAAGGAAATACAGTTGGATCACTGATTTATTAACAATTGGATTCGTATCTTGTAAATCAATTACTCACTTGATTTGAGATTTATTTGAGATATGTTACAATATTTGAAGAACATTTACGTATGTTTAATGCTAGTGATTTAGCATATATTTACCCATGTATCGGACTTTTTCGTATGTACAATAATACATTAAGAATTGGACTAAAGGAAACGATTGTTGTAATGTACCTCCAAAAGTCGTCGGGATGGGTCTTACTTGTAAATGAACAACGCAATTTGAAATGAAATTGATTTTTTTTAAGACGATTTACCAAAAACCACATCGTAACACAGTATTTGATTAAAAAGCCATTTTTTTTTTAATTGCGAAATATTAAACATTTACATAAATTGCAAATTAAACGTAGTGCGATAATGTATAGTCTTCATACTGGAAGGTACTTGTTGTATGCAAAACCCATTTGTCTGGAGTAGAACGAATAGATATATTATACCTTTCTGGCCATTAACAAATTATAATTGTCTTTATTAAAATATTCTGGTATGTATTTATGAATACGAGCATTTTAAGATAAATACTTATTTGCAGCTAAAAAGGACAGTTTTGCTTGGAATTAAATTATTGTAAAATGCGCACTTGCATAATATCGGTTGTTATACATCTCTTAGTATTCCTAAATAAGCAATACACATTCGTGCTAAGTATAAAAATTGACCTTGAAAAAATGTGTATATATCCTGCATAAAATGGACCTTAACTAAGTTTTGGATCGGTTTAGAAACGGCTTTGGTTTGTGATTAATTGTGGGGTAACAGTGATGTTCGGCAAGCCCTAAAAACGGTTAACATCCTTAAAAATGTGCAATGCCCGTTCCAAGGCAGGTTGTGATCCGATTGTTTAAATTGTCATTTTATGTTTAAAGTTGATGTTCTGTTATAAAACTAATGGATACACCCAAGAACATGAATTCTTTTTCTTATATAGTTTCTGGATTGTTCATGTTACCTATACTGTTTAGTGATGGTTGATGTTTGTTTGTTTTGTTATCCGAAAAATCGGTTTAAACTAAAAATCTTTAGGCGCTTATTTATATGTATATACCAAATTGATGATTATGGCCGGTTAGATGTTTCTTTAGAAGTTTGCCAAATAATGACAGCACTATTTCTATACAGCAAGTAAACATTGTCTTGCTGATCGTAAACAAACAGTAATCTTACCGGGATCGCATTAAACCCCTATTTAAATTCTCGCCGGAGTCTCTCGATGCTCTATTTTCAGACCACTTATGTTTCCAGTGTATATAAATGACATTATCGCCGCCATTTATGCACACATACGTTTGTTCGCTGATGATACCAGTCTTTTCATTATCGTAAATGCGCCAAACGTTACTGAATCCGTATCACAATCAGACATTGATCAAATGTCCAGCTAGGCTGACAAATGGTTGGTATGCTTTAACCCCTCAAATCCGAATCAATGCTTATTTTTTGAAAAATAAATAAACCAACTCATCCACCATTGACTTTGCAGAACGTTAACATTCCGATCGTTTATGTCCATAAACATTAAGATTTTTAATGTCCAATGGCATGCGCAAATATCCTTCATTAAGGGATAGGCATAGACACGAGTATATAGAATGCGTCCATTAAAAATAATGCTTGATAGAAAAACTCTCGAAAATATATATTTTACGTTTACAAGACTAATCCTTGTGTACTAAGACGCTGTATTTGATAATTGGACGCAATGTGAAAAAGATGAAAATAGAAAAAAATCCAAACCTAAGCCGCGAATAACATTCGGATGCACACGTTTCGTTTCATTAGAAGATCTTTATAATGGGCTAGGATGGGAAACCATCAGTCAACGAAGACGCAAACATAGATACATATTGATGTATAACATTTACTCTAACTATGTTACAAACTATTGACAGCCCCTTTCAACCGCAACAGTTGGATCGCGTAACAATTACTCATTAAGAAATTCGTCGCATCTCCACACAATTTTACCGCGAACGTCACTTTATTCGAATTCGTTTCTTACGTTCACTGTATATGAATGGAATAATTTGCCCGATGACGTCAAACCCGCTGAAATGATCCGTTCCTTCAAAAGGCTTATTAGCATAGATCGACCGATTCCAAAGCCCATATTTTCATACGGCAAAAGACGCTCTAGAATGTGACACAAGCGACTAAGAACAAAGTGTAGCGATTTAAATGAACATCTGTTCAGACGTAATATTATTACACCCCAGTTATGTATATGCAGACTTCACGAAACGACGTCAAAGTATGTTCTTGAATGCACTCATTATGTATATATTCGCGGCGAACTTGTTAACATAATATTCGTATAATCCTTCCCCTGCATTAAAAACAATTCAATATGGTGACCAACACTAAAATAGCGGATGCAGTTCACATATTATTATTAATAATATACTAAGCGATTTGATTCGTAAATATGCTTAAGAACGACTTTCAACCCGTTTTTTGTTTCTTTTTTGCACTTATCAAGTATTTTATTTCAAAACTTTTTATATATTCTTCAAAAAAAAACTCTCTCCTTCACTTTTCAAATGTCAATTCATTACCTGAGTTTCACAAATGAAACCCTATACTGTAAGTTTTTTCTTTTTCCAAACTGTTATTATTGTGTAATCATTAAAAAATCCAATTATTGTCATCCGACAACATGTACTTGCATTTGGTTAGGGAGAAGAACTATATTAGAGATTGGCTTTCGTTCTCATTATATTCAAACATGTTAATTGTATAAATATTGTATGTAATTCTATGTAAAAGAATGTGTATTGTTTGAAATAAGTATGTTTAAACGAAATAAATAAACATCGTACTTGCTCATTTCTGCATTTATGGTAAAAACTGATCTCGTATTCGTTATAAAAGTGAGTAATTGTGGATGCATTTCCTTCTAAGACGCAGGCATCATATTGTCAACTCGACCTTTATATAAGCGACAATGCTTTACTAAAACGAGACAATCGGCGTTGCAAATACTACTTAGATGGCATGTTCAAAATACAATACAGAAGGTGACCATTATATACAATTTAGTATACCTTTCATTATTGTAGTACACATGAATACATGTAATATGAATACAACAGTAATGCACATTCTATTCACAAACGACTTCCTCTATATTACCTGCAGACACTTTTAAACAATATCTCTTAATATAATCAACTAAATAATGTCAAAGATAGGTACAATTTTATATAAATATGCTTGAAATGCTAACACAATTCAAATTAAAATCAATATACACTTAAAGGTTATTCAATTAAAATGTCCCATTAATTCAAAATAGTGTGTGTATATTTGTTTATTCGCCGATTGATGCGATTGTTAACTTGAGCTATTTTTAGAATGATAAGTTATTTATAGTTTATTCACTGAATTATTGTCGGTTAGTGTCATCAATTCTACTATACTATTTGCTCTTGTCATTACAAACAAAACATGCATACCTCTTGTCGTCATAAGAAACCATGTATAGAAGATCTGCACATTTGAAACACAAACACTTCACGTGGTAGCCTCATAAATACGTGTAAGCGGCATATAATTAAACGGGTGAACACTTCGTAGTTTGTTTACGAAATCGACATTTAACAAAAACAATATTATTTACGTTCACTTTTGACGTCATGTCATCCTGAACAGAGAAATAAGATCAGCAATTAATTTGTCAACAGTAGTAAAATGTATGTTTCAAACGCAACGCTGCAAATATTGGGTAAAGCAAAAAATATTAAACAAAATAACGGAAAACGCGCGTTTGTGCACGACATTGTATTTCCTTATTGTTATATCTATTATTTGTTCAAGGATTCAGATTTTAACGAACGATTCGCATTGCATATTTGAAGCTTTGAGTCTTTCCCACTGAATTTTGCGAGGTTTAATATAAAAGCGTGATATATAAATGTCGTGAAACAATCAACAAACAAAATTCATTATTATAGTTCTCCAATCACTAGTGCATTTCCGAATTACGCCACTGTCCCTAATCCGCAGCTCTATCCAAAATTAGTGTTTGTTAAACCGGACATTGTCGACACCATTTCGACATCCCTAATTGGATCCGATACAGCCGAATTCATGTCGATTTATGACCCATGACATAGCAAGACATATATTTAGGTAAACAAATAGCCTTTTTTGTGACCTATATATGAGCGGATTGAACTTACACATAGTATTATTTTCATTGGTGTCGCTATTGTTGAGCAAATATATTTCTTGATCTCTTAAATATTTACTTAATCGTTCATTGTGTAGCAATGTTATTACCATTCAATAAAGTAAATTATATAGACAAATAGTATATGGAAACACGTCGAAGTTATACCAACATTTATCCTGTCACTTGCCTTTAAATCAGCCTGATAACCAGGTAACCTAATAACCCAGAAGTTATACGGCTAGTTGACCACGTGACCTCGAATATCCGTCAGTCGCTCTCCGGTGACGGACTTCTTTTTTCTATTAATAAAATACCAAATACATGTAAAGTACTGTTACCTTTGAAATTTATTTAGACGCATCACGATAGTTATTGTTTATATTACATATCATCCTATTTTGTTTGTTCTTTAAAATATATATCCGAACCAGTTTTCCGTATTTTATTTTCATCACTTGATTGCGCAATTTATGACGTATCTCGTGTGACCTCATTTCGGTGACGAAACATTTTGGGACAACAATATGGACGTGGTGGTTTTTTGAACAGTAAAAAATATTTGTTTAAAGCATCGAACGAATCCAAAACGTATTTTGGATTGTGTGTTTGTCATGCATAACACCTTAAGAACAGACACTGGACGTGTATATCGTTGTAACTTTATTGTTATAAGCATTGGATTTAAGTTGTCATTGAGGTAAGCGTGTCGTTTGTACCAAATTTAGTTTTGTTATGATTCCTGTCAAAGCTTAAATAATGGCATTTATTTATTCTACCGCACAGTTTCAGCTGCAATCGATATTTTAATTATCCAAAATAATGTGCTACGTGTAATTATAATTATTTCCGATTTGTTTTTATTTGTGGCTCAATTTCATTTATATCCGTTGACTTACACTGAATGTGGTCATTATTTTGTTCAATTGAATATTCAAATAAAATTGAGTTTTTGTTTTGCTGTTGCATATTTTTTTCAAATTCTAACAAAACAAATATCACATTCTCGATTCGTTTTTAATTTCTTCTCATATTTTCAATAGGAAAGTTTTAAAAGGAACGGTTTAATTTGGAACTGATTTTTACTCGACACAATCGTTAGTTATTCGGTCGTTAGGAATGTTGTGTACATGTAGGAGGCACGACCAGAATAATTATTTTGTTATGTCAATAAATCGTTTGTCTTTGATAAAATATTTTAATGGTAAAATTCAAAATGTTGTAAATGTGACATGATAAATAGAATAATAGGTTGGTGATGTCGATGGAGAATGGTTATCCGGCTCGTTGGAGGATCTTATAGGAAAATGTATTCCACATTGGTTTATTTCGACAATGCACGTCTGAAAATGGGATAAATTATGGTTATTGTCCCTACCGGTTTCAACGGAGGGGACTTATGGTTTGCGCTCTGTCTGTCAGTCAGTCTGTCAGTCAGTAAGTCTGTCTGTCACACTTTTCTGGATCCTGCGGTAACTTTAAAAGTTCTTCATATTTTTGTCATGAAACTTGAAACATGGACAGATGGCAATATGGAAATTATGAACGTCATTTCATTTTGTTCCTACGTCAAATATTCTGGTTGCTATGGCAACAAATATATACAAAAAAAAGAAATCTGACAATGGTGGAGCCGGTAGGGGACATCATTGCTTGGTAATAATCTTGTTTGAAATAAAATTGACTTTAAATGCTCAAAAAGGTAAAAAAAAAACAATAGGGCTGCCTCGTGAAATCAAAGTACAGTATGCTAAATGGAGAAATCATTGCTGATGTTAGTGACGATGATTTTCACCTGAAAATTATAATTGACAAGGTAGCAACAGTTGGCTGTTCTAAATTTGTACATTGTATGTTCTAGTTGATTGTTCAGTGTTTTTAGGAGGTAATGCCAAGGACATACATACTTGATTAATATCTATGTCCTTGGTATATACCAATCTTTGTTTGCTGCACAATGTGTTTATAGTTTCATGCATTACAGCAACTTTCACCTATATATCTTCTCTTCAGTTATACATTATTATTGAAGTATAGGTCACTTTATGGTTTAGATAATTACTTATAAAAATATTGAAGTTATTTAGTTACAAGGAAGTTCTGTTGCTCTTATCCGCAATTGGTATTCGAACCATATATATTTTTACCAGATTTGTGCCAAAATAAGGTGATTTTATCTAAACTACACAGTCGACAAATTAGCACCATTGTACAAACATAAGCTGTTGTGGGCTTTTCAAACATTACCTCATGTGAGCTTTTGAAATGATAATATACTGTTGTAAATCATAACAAAATTTCAATTAAATGTTATTCTTTGTAAAATTCTACTAAGCATGGCAATTATGCTATTATACAGCATTGCAGTTTACCTATATATTTATTAAGGCCGGATTGCTTAATTGGTAGAGCAACCCATGCCGGTATCATTAGATGGCTCATGGGTGGTTTCGTAGTCGAATCCCAATTTTACCTTCGTAGGTAAACTGGTGGTTGCAAGGCTGGCAACTGATAGTGTGGCAATCTGTTTTTGGCGGGGTTTCGGGCTTACAGTTCAGTTCATCAGATCACATGAAACCCTTTAATATGGCCCGTTTGTTGTTTAATTACTGATTAACATAACAATTAAAAGTGCATGTCCTTATTTTTTATACCAGTCTTTACGAACTCCACGTTCTTCTGCTAGGAAGTGCCTTAATAATTTAATTCAATTTTTTTCTGTATTAAAATGTTTCGACGTCATTTGACATTTATTGTACACTGTTTAAAACAGTGATTTATCAGTTTTAATTCACTGATATTTCTCTACAACACGCCGGAAAACATATAATAAATACTAATAAACACACGTGTCGCCAACCTGGTGTGTCCCCATTCATATCGTAAGAAATAAGTAAACATAGTGCTTCGACGTAATGAGCAGTTTAAATTGTATTAAAAAAAAAGAATTGAATTTAAATAAATATGCAAAATTAACACGTGTTCATAAAAAAAATAAGCTATACAAAAATGAAACATAGCATGTTATATATAATTGCGCCATAAAATCAGTAAGAAATGGAATAATATTAGTTCAATGTTTGTCTGTATACATGTTTTTGTTTATACAAATTGACATTTGAAATTATATATGGAAAATGCTTTCGAACTAGATACATGTTTCATAATATACAACTGCTGTGTGTACTGCATATAGAGTCATGCGGATGCAGAAAAACAACTTTGGCATTGGTATTATGAGTCCCGATAAGTTGTGCCAACTGTACAATCATGTTTAGATATACAATCTTTCAAATGCTGCGTTGCCTGCTGTGAAAATAAAACAATCGGCAGTGGACGTCAGATTTGGGAGCTTCACTTACCTACACAGAGAAGGTCAGGACATATCAGAGATGCCAATAACAGGTATGTTATGTGTTGATTAAATACTAAGTCTTCAATTTATCGTTGTTTATCGGATAATATACAACGATTTGAAGTTGTGTGTTTCGATAAAACATTAGGGTATGGTAGTATCTATATTTATATTTATCTGAAAAAAAACACCTACATTTACTATATGTGTTGTGTTCGTTGTTTAAAGGGTTTACATGGGTTAATTAAACACCATCAATAATTTCTAAAAAAGGAGCATTTCATATCATAATTAAACTTATTCTAAAACATTTAATTAAAAGTCGCCTTTGAAAAATCCCGTTATTTATATAATTCCCATGGTCATTTAAAATGTGGACATTGTAAAGTTGTGAACATTTTCTTTGATATAACCGAATGGTTTAGCTTTAATTATCGTTTTGACTCAAATGTCTGCGTTCTTGTTAAGTTATCGATTGCATTTTAACTATCCAAATAGCTTCTCTAGTTACCGCAAAACCAATCTTAATAATGTAACATTCTGCCTCTCGAAAAGGCCATTTTCATCGGCAGCTTTAATACTATTGACTAATGACATAATCTATAAGAATTAATCAGAACGCAATGTGGCCATAAAAACTTCCACCCTATTTTGAAACCGTCAAAAGCAATTCTAGACGTAAACATTCGAATGTCAGAAAGTGCACGCGAAAGTATATACGTCAATACATAGCGGCTTATTAAGAAAGTGACGTAATGTTTTATTAACAAATCATGTTTTTTATACTTACCGGTGTCAAATAGTATAGCAAAATAAAAAGTTTTTGTGTTCACGCAATCACACGGCTTTTTTGGCGTATAGATTTGCAGTTTAACATAAGAATAATTTTTGTTAATTTAATAACGCACGCATTGAATAAATTCGATATGTCTCGAGAAATTGAGGGTAAAATAAAATACATCAACCAACTATGTTTTATATATTTGTGTTATTGTATGTGTTTTCAATATAGCAATTTAGTGACAATTTGTCATAGTGTAATTTGTGTGGTTGTGATGGTAAATCGTTCTTTGAGTTGTTTAAATGCAAAGAAATAAGTGTAAGTTGAAATAATGTTGAATTGTAGAATTGAATACAAGCAATACAATTCCAATGTCATTCAAATACCACTCCTGTGTCGTAAAAGCCTGCTTTTCTTCGCAAATACAAGAAATTATAGGGGTACCGCATAACAAATGTGTCGCGTTCTGAGAAAACTGGGAAAAGTGATTGTGCGTAAATTGTCATCCCAGATTAGCCTGTGCAGTTCGCACAGGCTAATCAGGGACGACAATTTCCGCTTTTATGACATTTTTCGTTTAAATGGAGTCTCTTCTTAGCAAAAATCCAATTTAGGCGGAAAGTGTCATCCCTGATTAGTCTGTGCGGACTGCACAGGCTAATCTGGGATGACACTTTACGCACGCATTTTGCCCAGTTTTCTCAGAACACGCCACAAATTGTTGCCTGCACACGTTATGGGTTTTATCTAGAATATAGTTTAATGATTACAAAATGTTGTACATAAATTTATAATCATAATCATAACTTTAATACGACTACTTAATGTCCCCTTTGCTCTTTCCTCTGTTCGTAGGGGACCTAGAGATGTTTTTACAACATAATATAGAGTCTGGTTTAACTTTAGACGATATTGTATTTGTATTACTTCTTTTCGCTGATGATATGGCCATATTGGGTAAAAATCATGAAGAAGTCCGAACTCATTTGGATACTCTTCTTTTGTATTGTGATATTTGGGCTCTTAAAGTAAACACTTGAACAATTTTAATTATGGTTTTCCGTAAGAGGGGCCGTTTACAACAAAATAATACATGTACATACGATAGTCATAACATCAAAACAGTTCATAATTTTAATTACTTAGGTAATGTTATATATTATACAGGCAGTTTCACATTAAATCAAAATTAGAGCATTTAGTAGGTAAAGCCCATAATGCTATGAATACACTATTATACAAGTGTAAAATGTATGATCTAAAACCTTACATACGTTGTCAGTTATTTGATGCATTTGTTGGTTCGATGCTAAATTATGCTTCCGAAATATGCGGTTTAACAAGTCTAAAGAAATAGAACGTATTCAATTAAAGTTCTGTAAACGTATGCTACAAGAAATACTCAACAATTGTAATGCATGTGTTATGGAGAGTTGGGTAGATACCCTCTTTACATTAATAGTTTGATATGAATGTTAAAATATTGGTTTAACATTAGATTGAGTTATAATATTATTATCCATACTGTGTATACTATGAATGTTGAAGAGTGTCATAAACGACACATGAATTGGGTCTCACACATTAAAACATTGTTAACCCATTATGGTTATGGATATGTTTTTTTTAAATATCCTAGCTCTGTGTGTGTTACTTCTTTTATATGCCAGTTTAGAAACAGAGTTACAGATACATGTAAACAAGAATGTTATGGTACATTAAGTAACAGTCCTGCATTGGACATGTATACAGTTTTTAAACCTACAATACTGTACGAACCATTTTTGGATTTGTTACCAAGGAATCTGCGTGTTCACTTTGTTAAGTTAAAACTTTCTGTACACCTATTGAGTATCCAAACAGGGAGGCATTCCCGAAATAATATTCCACGCAATAAAAGATACTGTTTATGTTGCAATAGTAGAGACATTGAGGATTAGTTTTACTGCATTTGTATTTGTCCATGTTATATGTTTTAAGAAAAAAATACGTTATGTATATGTTACTCCATCTGTGTTTAAGTATCACCAACTACTTACTTCATCCGAAAAAAACAATTGTCAAGTTGTGTAAATATATAAAAGAAGCATTTGTAATTCGCAATTCATTTATCAATAATACCATATAAGTTGATATAACCGGTATCATGTACACAATCTTTCTGTCATTTAAAGACTATTTGTTTTGAAAGTTTACTATAGGCATATTTTTATTTGTATTGCACTTAAATGAATTGGAAACGTGGCATACTTACTTCTATGTTGTATGTATTAAGACGATGTACTTATGTATACGTCTAAATAAAATTTATGTTCTGTTCTGTTCTTATCAATTAACATTTCCGAAGTTAAATATGATTATTTTCATCTTTTACTCGGGGCTATTCTAACAAGTAGACATGCGTGGGCATTGATTTTTCTATTTATTATAAATCAATATTGTCACTGACAAAACTATGCATTTGAAAATACTTGAATACTGTAAACTTGTTTACAATTCTTTCGTACCACTTTTGAACACTGGTTGATTGAATGTCAGATGTATTAACCATTTGAACATTCAAAAAGCGCATGCTCAGTTAAATGTATATAGCTTGAAAGTATTACTTAAGCCGCGTCATTCGAACATGGATCAACTGCCATATGCGGCCAGCGTAGCTCCAGACTAGCTTTCGCATTCGCAAAGTCTGGTCGAGAGCTTCCCTGACCGGTAAATATAACTCTCAAATTCGCAGGCTAGTCAGCCTAAGCGTGAAGCGGCTTTTTAATTCAATTAACAATGACTTGTTATTGGTGTGTTACAGGGCATCTTTACAACAGTCCACTACTGTTTTATAAATGGAGATGTGCGTAAGTATGTATGAGTAACATTGTTAAGGATAAAGCAAGTTTAACATGCATACAACTATCGTATAACAACACGTGTGTTTCATTCACATACACAGTATGTAAAATACAACTTAAATATATAGTTCTTTTTAATTGGGACATATGTTGGTTTTTGAAGTTACAACACACGGTGATTATGAATGACCGGTTGACTTTGATTATTACTAAAGACTATTGATTTGAAATGCCTTGCCTTGTTGATAATATACATATTATAGAATCGTTTATATTTACATTCAATTAACGTTATCCCTTTTAAAATATCCTTTAAACTTATTAACATGTACGTCATGTGATCAACGAGAAATGGTACATTTTCAAACTTCAACAAGGTTTTGGGGTATCGAGTCGGCGACCAAACGCTTTGACAGCATCGTTTTTCTACGAAAGAGGTAGATCCTTTACGAGCGCATACAAATATAATGTGCCCGGTTACTGGATGTAATTCCAGTGTTTCAAGCATGGGCCAGTCGTTTAATTTCCGGCTTTATAATCAGCCTGTTTTCTTAAGAATTGTTGTTTAGTAATGGGATAGGGCATGAGTCAAAAAATAATTTATGTCAATGCTCATGTATATGGAACCCACTGGAAGTCAAAGCGCGTGTCATTCTGATATCACAGAATAAGATGAACATGTTGAACGAAATGGACCCACCAGACATTATCATTTGAGTGCATATTTGAGTAAAGGGAAATCTACAATAATAAAAACCATGCTTTCCTGCTGTCTAAGTCTACTGTTTTCACACCCTGGAATACAGAGCTTAATATTTAATCAGCATAAATTCACATATATGTCTGCAGCAGTACAATTTACAGTCGATTTTGTTTTCACATTACGTGTGTGCGTTGTGTGTAAACGTGTGTGCCATATTCCAAGTGTTACTTAATTTACAAATGTGTGTTTGCATGCTTCTCATTTCTTGGTCAATACCATGATGTGTTCACAGTGATATGATGTTGCATTTAACTGTTATAATAACTTGATGTATCGTGTGTGCTTCCCCGTAATATCTTGCACGCGAGCAACTTCATCAACGCAATACAAAGTAATCTAATCAAAAACGTTACCATAACTTTTTGTGAGAGATGACGATATTGTGTTTTCTTATGTACACAAAACGTTGCTTTTTTGTAACAATCCGAAACATCTGGAAACAATGAATGCTTAAATTATGTAAAACTCTTCAATTTGTTGTCCGATGTAATGGTACATATTTATAAGCAAGCCTTTGTCTGCCTAATGGTTATTCTGTGTATGTTAATGCACCGTCAATACAATTAATGTCAATATTTATGTTAACACCATCTGAACACAATGGTCATCTGTTTTATATTGTTTAGGATGATGCTTAATCGGTATGAGATTCTTCACAAGTTGCAACTAGGGAGCCATTATATTGCTTCTTACACTTTTTTGCCCTAATATTTACAGCTTTTCTACTTATGAGTGTCTTGTAACATTTGTCTCAATACTCTCTTAAATGTTAATTGTTTCATGCATAATGGAATATCGTGCTAAGGGCCATGCTGTAAGTATTGTTCCCACGTATTTTCCAATTAGTTACTGACACTTACATCCAGGCTATGCACATCGTTCTTTGATCTAGATGAATACATCAATACAATTGATTTGTTTTATAACAGTAGCACATTACTATGATTTTCATATAAGTTGCAGGATAAATATTAACGGGTAATAACGTAAATCGCATTATATTTACCACTCTAGTCAGAATATATAAACATGGTGTTGTAAGGAATAACTGAACATCGCAAATCACTAATATACCACTTGTTTTCTATCGACAACGAATTGAAAAAACGTGTTGTATATAACATACTACCAAACAAACATTGATGGAGCTTAATGCTGTGAAATTAGTTTCTTAAATTCAAACAGCATTGTATTGAATGATTACCGTTATATTGCATGAAAAAAAGATTAAATTGCATTTAATATTTACCATTTGTATTATATTTCCATCACAATTCGTAAAACTCAGCATAATGGAAAAATAATACAAATACAATACATTGTACAAAGATAGTATTTCAAGCCTTCGATGGCAACATCCCTAAAGGTCCTTCCTATGGTATTTACATTTCGCAGTTGGTACGTTATGCCAGAGCATGTTCATGTATTAAAGATTTTAATGATCGTAATCTTATATTAACGAAGAAATTGCTAAAACAGGGTTTTTTGTATCATAACCTAAGAGGTAAGTTCGCTAAATTTCACTCTAAGTATGGTGATTTAATTTCAAAATATAATGTTTCTTTAAAATGGCATTTAACTAATGGAATTTCCCATCCATCATTTTATGGGGATGTTTTGAAACGTGTCCGCAAATTAAAATATGTTAAAGAAAATGTTCATATTAAACTTTTCCATTTAATTAACTCGTTTTTATCAAAAGGATATGATGCTTATGTACTTAAAAACACGTGCGTGATGGTTTTCGATTCACTTTATCTTTTGTCTCTTAAAATTTGGAATCATTAGTGATATAATGGGCATTTTTCACTTTTTAATTAAATTGTGTCTTTGTGTCGTATGCACTTTATCTTTCGTCTCTTAAAATTTGGAATCATTAGTTATATAATGGGTATTTTTCACTGTTGAATTAAATTGTGTCTTTGTGTCGTAGGCACAAATCTGCATGAAAACTACACTGTTCACGTCATTATGTATTTTTGTGACGTCATTCGACCGACTTTCCCAGTTGTAATCTACATGCATAGGTCATTGGGTTTATAAAGTTCCATTTTATTTTTATTTTCTCTCTGATAGGCTTTGCTTGTTTGATTTAATTATTATTATTTTTTTTAGCAGTCACATAAACAACCAAGCAATGTAATATGGAATTTTTACAACCATTATTGCTGCTTCTTCCTGTATTTGCGCGATGATTTTCTAAAATATTAACTCCGTGACGCTATATTCTCAAATCTTTTTCTATAAAGAAGGAATGTAGTTGACAATTGTTAATAGTTTTATTTGATCGTTCGTCAAAAAGTTGTAACTCTGTTACTCTTGTATCTTCAATGCAATTGAGTAATTAAATAGTAATTAAATTGAATGCGTTTTAATTCCCTTTTATTATTGTTTAATTTGAGTTACAATGCTATGACGTTAAATTTTATTTACACTTAAATGTATTATGAATATTGCTGGGCCAAGTGTGAGGTTGAGCGCTCTATAACCAGGTTTAAACCCCCAATGCGTTGCATTGACCGTTCCAAGGCGGTGACCCCAGCTTTATTCTTATTTGTGTTTATGTTGTTTTGTAACGTGCTGTATTGTGCTGTTTTGTACTGTTTCGGCAATCGGTCACTTGCCATAAATAAAGGACCAACTAATTGTTTGTAATAAGATTTCAATACTACTCCAGCAGCTGGAGTTTCACTTCTTTATATTTCAAACAAGAACTGAAATATAATTTTCATCATGATACACCGTTAATGGAGAGAGATTTGTCAGGGAGGTCTCTAAAGAACAGTCCGGTTTCGTCCATGTTGAACGCGTTACACAGATCATAACCCGCAAGTTTGGTTGGAAGCGATTCAACACTGTCGTCCACCTGACTCACACTGTTACTTTTCCCACACACTGACGATAAGTTAATGTTATGTATCACGCGAAAACGGTCATGTCACCCATTGGATGCTTTGCAGTCTGTTAACCCCAAATCTGAAGCACAGAACAAGGCTTTATCTTGAAGCATGGGACCGGAGAGTTGTATACTTTGTGATCTGGCTGCCTTAAACAACTCCCACATGAGATTGTTTATGTTGTCAAACGGTGATCTGGTACACATCCTGTTTCTATCGTTGCCTTGATTCTGTTCATAACCGTCTAACAATTCAGCATTTCTTTTTCAGAATGCCTTTAACCTACCAAGAAAAAATAAGAATATTAAGAATGGGTTATGAAATTAAAAGTCAGCATTGCAGACGATATTTCACATCTGAGAGAAGTTTGTTTTCGGTGTAGCTGTTTAACCCAGCTTTTTACCTTTAATGACCTTTACATTTGCAGACCCGAATAAATACACTTCATTCATTCCGTTGGCTGATTTGAGCATAATCCCCTGGAACATTGTCAACATCATCTCGTCTTTGTAGCATAGGAGATTACATTAATCAGGACAGGGAAATGCGGACTACTCTCTGCGTGTTCATTTTGGCCCAGTAACAATTACGCATTACCGGTAAATTCCATCCTCAAGACTTTCAGAGTCAATGCTGGGTCAGTAAATCGTCAGGGGAAGATGGAATGTACTATGAGTAAACGCCTTATGTTGATAACACAGTATTGCTTTCAAGATATAAAAAAAACACGAACGTTGGGGAAAGAAATAAATGAAAACCTGTCCGTAAATGTCATTTGTCTTGCATTGTGTGACACTACTACCGAAATAGTATAGTGCCGATGATAGAAGGAAAATCGTGTATTATCTAGCCACACATGTGTGACGTACGCGGTCAGTCTGTTTGAAAATCTATCCTGCCAACCAGAATAGACTACCGGCATTTGCAAGTTTGCTATACATTATACAGTGTGACTTCAAGTTTCTATGGGAAAGTATCGTTGTTTGATGTTCCATTTACAAGACGCAATGAGATTTTTTACGTTCCCGTGTCATGCAAAAATGGGACTTATGCAATATGCATCCGCGCAGTCTTGTCGTGATATGTATACTGCGGTGGATACTCAGGAGATACCACGAAACCTTGCATGCTTTTTTATAGCGGAAAGCATAGCCCCTGACCAGACTGCGCAAGTCCGCAGGCTAGGCTTGAGCTACACTGGCCGCATGTGCACTAAGACCAATGTGTGCATGACGCGGATGTAACAGTGTTATTTGAATTTGTGGAAAGAAAATCAAATATCAAATGTTTCGATGACAAAGAAATAAATTCAAAATCAGCCACGTGAGGACACATATTATGTTGTCACACGTTGTAAAATGTGTATCTACGAACACTATTATGTGGTTTCATATTCGTGAACTTCGTAAAAAAAAACATTGCATGCGGTGGATATGCGACTTTTAAGTGGAAAAAGAACACACCAATACTTAAACCTGTGTTTTAAATTTAAAAACTTAGAAAAGTAAATTGTTTACATTTATTTCAAAGTCAGGATATACGCCAAATATATTTGTAAAGATATTTCTGGTTAAACATAGCTTTAACAGGAGATTTTCTCATAACCAGCAATTTCTGTTATTGGCGCAATTTGTCAATGGCTAATACTGATAAAAAATCACCGATGCAGCTGACACAGCAATAAACCGATAGAAAATTATGGAACAAAAAGGAGAGCCACTTTTATGAAAAAAACTGTTTGTCGCAGCGTTGTCAATAGGTTTTCAGCTGCATACAAATCTAATAAAGCAGATAAATGTCCAACTATCAAATGACAGAACAGAGCCGAGTAAATAACGTTTCGGAGGTTTTGTTTTGAAATAACACACCTGCGCCTTTCCAATTCCTAATAAATCGACCAACTGCCGTTAAGATTTCCCATTACTCGAGTTGATTTAATCAATACATTTTGTTAAGCACACCTCTTTCCGTTTTGGCTTATCCATTTAGAATAACGATATGACATACAGGTCTGGTGTATATCCATCACGACCAAAATCATCTAACTCAATTATTCTAACGGTAAAATTATTCACCTTCTTTAATCTTTAAAGTGTGTACCAAACAATAACAAATTTACCAATCATAGACTTAATTATATTTGCTAATTATCAATCAAGAATCAATGGTTTAAAAGAAAAACAAGAGCCAAAAATCTAACTTTTCACAGTCGATGCAAATACCGTTGTCGTTAATTGGGTCACAAGTTCTTCGTTCACAAACCCAATCCAACCACAACCCCCGATCAAGTATGGTGAGAAAATTACCCTTTGGCGGTAGTCAATTTAGAGCAATTTCGTTGATTGGTACTGATAAAAGTAGTCGTTATGACGGACGTAATGAGGGGTGGTCGCTTAGAGAGTTTTTAATGTACTTGATTCATTTCACTGGAACATAGTATAGCACGAAATAAAAATTGTTACGTTTTAAATTACAAACTTGTTTTCGTAGGTCATGACTAACTATCACAACAGACGCGTTGTAGTGTGCATGACCAAACACGACACAAGATTGAATGCGTTATATAATAATATAAATTCTCAAAGCAGAAACAAACCAAAGCAAAAAATGCGGAAATGTGAACTGAAATAACTCTTCTACAAGTCGTACAATTTGCATGATATTCTTTTCGGCAGTGGAAGAAACGGAATATCGGAAATACAATCACAGACTGATTCAATGATATGCATGAAAGACAGTGTTCTCCTGAGATTGTTTCGTTAATTCTGCAATGGTTTGGGAATAGTTTGTTACAAAGAGATGAATATTTCAGACCGTCACATCTTTATATTGTTATTATTAGCATTATTTGTTATTAATCATTAAATTACTTTAAAACTTTAACACGTTAATAATTAAGCTTGCATTTTAAATTTTATAATAAAGGGCTCGAGTAGGTCAATTTGTTTTTGTCTTTATATATTTACATATTAAAATAGTATAAGATTAAAGGAGTCCAATAAATAACTATACGAACATAGACATAATTATACTATCTATGCATGGGTGTGTGTGGGGAATGCATTATTTAAATTGATGGACAAAAGGTAGCCCTACAAAAACTGAACGAGTCTCCCTGTTGTCAACTTTAACATTTCGAAAATCTACAAAAATACAGCTACGTATATACAATACGGAGTGTGCGATTGATGATAACGTAAGTATTTCCCGGGTTTGTGACGTTTATCCTATGTGTCGTTCATTTTGCCATTTAGTTAACTTGCCTACAATCGCATCATTAAGACATTTACTGACAAACGTCCATATTAAATTAGTTTTCCTCTCCCAGTAATTGCTTTCGAATGGCATCTAGGTAAAACAACTTCAATAACATTATTGTGTTTGTCAACTTTTCGCACTCATGTGACTTTTCGCTGCCATGATACCTATACAAAATTCTGTAGTAACGATTTCCATTTCGTTGCCGCAAACGTAAAATTGCCCTAAAAAAATGAAGAAGAGAAAGTTGCCGTTTCAAAAGTGAGTTTTCATTCTGTTTTGCATTTACTTGTTTTCAGTACCCCGATTTGAAGCGGGAATGCGATTCTATGAACGACCTTAATGTTTTATGTCGTTAAAACGTTACACAGGATACAAAACTTCAGTGAGGAGTGTATTAATATTGTATTAGGACATATACATGATGTCAGCATTAAACATTGTATAACAATTCCGAACTCAGAATGTTGTCGTGGAATGCTATAACAATGTGTGTCTAATGCGCGGATTTGTTATCCGGCTTTGCTCGAGTTAACATTATAACGAGCAGCCGTATCAGGCTTAACTTAAGCAATTGCTTATATAATCTTTATTTAATAAAGAACACATACTGCAGGTTGCGACGGATAGTCACATAGGGCCGTTTTGTCAACGACGTCGTTGAGTAAAAGTATATGTCAAAATGACGTATATCTTAAGATATCTATGTCATCTACAAGAGCTCTTGTATATAGCGTACATGTGCATTATATTCATTTCTTAATCGTCATAAGCAGAATTTCTGAAGTACAATCCCAGCCTAATTTTATAAATATTAACGACAATAGCATCAACGAGTAGTGTAAGATGAGCGTGTTCAAATGATATCTCACTCTGCAAGCTGAAATGGTATCGTTCAAACTGAACATTACTGAAATCTACGATACGTTTTATTAGGCAGTGGATTTGTTTGACCATGATAACAGGTTAACGTCATTTATCAGATGATGAATCCCTGCAAATGATTGATATTACAGATGTAAGAATTTACTTGCGTAAAATATAGTACAGTAGATACAAATTAAACAGCATGCTTGCATTGATGTGTTTTTCCTTAGGAGTGCATTGACTGAACATTAATCATGGTCATGTTATTGCCATTAAAGTGGTTTCCCGTGAATCGGAGTCGAAAATAAACACAAACGTTTGTATTATAAGACTAAGTATATTTTAATGAAAATCTAGTACTACAAACTTTAGAACATCTATCAGCACAGTTGGATTTGTATAATTAGATCAACAGCATAGACATAAACATCCATCATCCTCAGGAAATTGTTTAAATACCGTGTTATATTTCATTGTTCCTGAATGGCAGTTTTATTTACCTACCTGTTTCTGACTGGTCTACATCGCAAACTGTCGTGCGAGGGTACATGGAATCATACTGGTATGTAAATTGAATAGTGTCTTGATAATGAAAAAAATAAGTATATTTTTTACATCTGTTTAAGATTTAATATAACGTTTTGACAAGGCATCCTTTCATAAAATACTAAGTACTTAAACGATCAGTCCAATTGGTATTTCGTTTGGTATACGCTTAAAATATGAAGAGTGTATTTCATAATTATATATGTTTCCTTTAAGCAAACTAAATTGAATAAATATTATACGTGAACGCGTGAATGTTTCATAGTTATATTGATAAAAGCGATATAGTGTGGCAATAATAATCTAAAATCATTTCATTGCAAAACGTGAACTGAATATTATGTATCTAGCTATTTGATCTGCATATGGAAGCGTTAAAATTAACTTTAAATTAAAAATTAAAGTGTTTCTATGCATACATCATTTTAAGAACGTCCGCAAAACTAAACTGTTTTACTCTATATGGTAATGCTACAGACAATTATTGAATAAAGTGTGTACTTGTTGCCCGCTATTTATCAATTTCTCTCGAATGGATATGCTCTTACTCCATATATTTTCGGTGAAGAAATACACAGTTTATTTTATCGAAGGGTCAACGCATTAAAACGATGCCGTTTTAGATATATTTCAATTAAAAACAGAATTAACCTCTATGAATTTCCATTTAATTTATAAAGTGATGTTAAATAAATAGCAAGATGACATTCACACGCTAATCTGCAAGTCGTGAACTGGTCTAACATCGCACAAGATGGAATGTCGCACGTTACTCAGGGACTGATTTTATGACTATGACAGATAGGTACATGTAGGATTGAATAGGTGGAGAATGTTTTAATTTATTTTCCCAGAATTGGAAATCTAAGGTCTCGTTACTATATTTTAACGAGAACTTATCTCTATTACAACTTCAAGCAAAAACATTAATTTGCAAACTTCGAAAGATCCGTCAACACCCTTCCGTATTTTAGTGAAAGGCATTTTCAAGTTGCTTTTAGGCAAGCGTGTTTATAAGCAGAATCAAATAATTTAATGTTACCTGAAATTCTTACTTGTTTTGCTCTGGGTAATATCGAACGACCGAATATTCCTTATTGAGTACATGCACTTATTATTGTACTAACAATAATACAAAATCGGTGGATTCTAAGTTGTGTTTCATTGATATGGAATCCATACTTACGTCTGAAATATATCCTTTGTAAAGTAATTGCACATACACTTATGCTTATTCAGATCAAACTACTTTTATTATCAAGAGCATATACATATTGTAGTTTCACGTTTTACGAAATAAAATGGAGTAATGTTCGCAGACATTCAACGTTTTTTTTTCATAAAATGTATTCATAATGTATTTTAGAAAATTATTGGTGAGTTTGCAGTGTGTGAAGTTTTGATATGAATTCATGTTGCACTGACACATAACAATACACGAGGTGAGTGACATCAATTTAAGTTTCGTCTAGCTTTTATTAAGTGTACACCCTTAATAATTTGTATTAAACCTGTAAAGGCAAAACACCAACTCCTCTTATTGTTTGTTTACCTTTGTGTTGTATGTAGAATAATGTCACTTCTTTGTAATATTTAAAACATGACTACGTGTTTTTTATTATCTACTTCTGAATATTTAAATGTTTGTGCAGACATGATAATGAGGATTATGACACCCTGAAAACATTCGCTATGAAGTGTCTCTTTAACTAATTGAAGTGTCACTCACACTCCGCGGTTGTTTGTTTGCTATATTGCTAAGGACGTCGTAACCAAAGCTGATTGAACTAGTTGAAAGCGCCTATAACACATAACGCACTTAAGAAGTTGTGTTTGTAAATAGCTTCAAGTCGATTTTTCCTCAGAAGAACTGGTAGACAATAAAGCGCGCACAACACAGTTGTTTGTAAAATGTGTTCATGTGTATGCGACTATCAAACAAATATGTCTGTAAACATATTACTAGCTACAACGGAAAGCATAAATATCCTTTGTTAATATCAAAAAGCCCATGCCTACTGAACAGACGTCATGGCATGCAATGCAATTTAACCAAAGGCATCTAAGCAATCGAGACAAAACATGACAATTAATTATGAACAATATTAACTGATTCAACATCAATATATCGTCTCAGATACAAAAACTCATATATATTTGAACTGAAAATGTCATTTATTATTGTAAATGACGATTACTTTAACTGAATATTTACAAAACAAAGTTGGGGACCGAAAATGCGCCCATGGAATGGCAATAAAACAAATATGGCAATGCAACAAACATACAACATGAGTGAAATACAAGAAGTTTTCATTTCCCGCAATATAAAGACAACATGTAAAAGCTTTTCGCATATTATGCTGTATATGTATATAACATGGGACTAGGGATGGGGGGGATTAAAATTTAGCGTTCAAACAGATTAATTATGTTAATGAGTCAATAATTTGTAACGTGGTAAGAATCTCAAATGAATGATTAAGGTTAAATACAACTGTTAATTTTTGGTGAAAGGAAATCTGCCGGACTAAACATAAAAATATATTACCTACGTCAATAAATAAAAAATTATGTTGACGTCCTGACCTGACAAAGGTATGGTTTTATTTGTTTTGTGCAAATAAAAGCAACATAATTGTTGAACTTTGACATACAAATATGCAGTGGTATATAAATTTTTGCCTGACAAGAAATGGTTATTCATAGTCAAATGCTTGTTGGCTTCTAGATAACAGAAAAGGCTGAAAACGAAAGTCTATATCTTATCAATATCATAACTTATAATGTTTATAAAGGTTGGTCATTATTTTCGGTAATACTATACATTTTTGTTACCATCTACAAGGCAAACGTACAAAATTTACGTCCCTAGGAACAAAGGGAGCAAATTATATTACTGCTGGGCTTCCATTTGTACTACCGTCTACCAGGCAAACTTAAAAGACTTACGTCCCTTGAATTACATTAATGCTTTATGCGAGGTAAAAGACTTTTATTGAAAAAAATAAATAATTGCCAGTAACTTATAAACAAAATGTTCTGTAATTTACGTAGACTGACTTTTTTTTTTTAAATTAAATAATAGGTAAAATGAAATAGCCTCAATTTAAATTAGATACCCACAAACAATCAAATATCAGCTGGGTTGAACTTCATAAAATTAAACGAATTATCTGGTGAAAGGAAGAAATTTAATTTCTCATGACCAAAATTTTAGTGAAAAGTACGACCGGTTAACATTCTATGACGGTAATATACAGTAACGCGCTAACCACCACAACAACAACCTTAACAAATGCAGATGACCTATATGTTGTTGGATATATTTAACTCAGTGACGTGTAAACGGATTGACAAAATTGATAATTCTTGAGAGTGGAAAATTAAAGCTTACATACCTATAAAATGATATTAATAAATTATACAATAAAATTGAAATGACATAGAAAAATATTGGTGACTTTATGAAACAATAAAAAAACAGAGTGCAACTAGTATGGTTACTAAAAAATAACAATTAATGATGTCCTAGAATATCTTAAAATAACTATATCAAGTGAACCCCTTAGAATATGTTAAACGAACTATATCAAGTGAACCCCCTAATTATGAAATCAAAAGTACATATGATTCAACTTGAAAATATATTATATATATAAATTGTATAAGAATATATCCATATAAGACTGTTAAGACACTTAAACGTTGAAAAGCGTATTGAAACTAGCAATTTTCGTAAACCAAAAGGGGTAAATCAGTGTTCCGTTAGAAAGATAACAACGATAACAATCCGATTTGGCAGTCACAGAGTCAGTTGGCTGATGGCACATGAATCACAGCTCCCCGAATGTTATGAAAAAGTTTTGTCATCCCTGACTGGTTCAGATGTACACCATCCCTGAAGATAGGCGAATCTGGGTTTGTTAGATGCCGCTTTTTCCAGAATGTCAAACCGCGATGTTGTTGACAGATCTCCCGTTATCGCGTATTGAAAACGGTGACACGTTTATTGTAAGTGCTCACAAGAACAGTATGTGTAGAGGTTCGTGGCATGAGTTGAGGAATGGTGATCCCTCGCAGATGAAACCTTGACAACCAGAGTGTAGTTAGAGACATGATATGGGCCAGTAACTGTTCAACAATGTCCTCATCTTCACCGAACTGACCGAGGTCGTTACCTCCACACATGAAAATAACATGTTGCGGCTGGTGCAGCCAGAGTTTTCGTTGAAAAGAACGAACTGTGAATTGAGAATCCAAGCGGGCACCACTAAGCCCAAATAACTGGACGATGTGATGACTATCGAGACGCAGTGATCGTTCAAAGGAATCGGCGATGGTCAGTAGATATGTGGAAAAACTCCTGACGTGGGAATCACCTACGATTAATGTTTTCATCGTGTCCGAAATTCAAGATTGGTTGAGCCTCTATCCAAAAGTATTACGCAGGGAAAAAACAATAGTAATCCTTACGATCGGGTATTTCAGCAGACTGTTCATATAAATCTACATACAGATATATCCTAAAAACGTAAAAACTGTGATGGAAAGTGAAGATAAATACCTTAGGAACCCAAATTAAAATTTGGCGTGTAAACAGATTCATTATGTTAATAAATCATTAATTTTTAACGTGGTAAGAATCACAAATGAATGATTAAGGTTACATACAACTGTTAATTTTTGGTGAAAGGAAATCGGCCGTACTTAACATAAAAATATGTATTACCTACGTCAATAAATAAAAATATATATGACAAAAACATCATTGCTTATTAAACGCAAACCAATCGTGTTCTAGAATTCCTTGACTAAATTGTGTGCGTGATGATTTACATATTCTTGTGACACGTTAATAAACATTATATGGAATATGCTGCCCCTTTGCTCCTTCAAATGTTTGTTTGTATTTGTTAATTTAATTATTTTCAAATGGTAACGCATTGTTTTAACATTTGCACGAAACATAACGTAGCAATTTGTTTTCAATGACAATTGAAAGTAACGTACATTAGTTTTCACTGGTATTGAAGCCATTGCAGGCTTACCAGATTTAGTTAAAAAGTTCAATACAATTTCAATTTCGAATGCCTTTATAACAAGACCAACAACACATAAATTCATGTATCATTATAATGATTTTTAAAATGAAAAAAAAAAAACAGATAGAATAAAGAGTGAAATGAAATACAACTTCGATGAATCTTATCAATGGAGAGCATAACAACCTTTTCTGAACAATGTTAATTGATGAACAAATAAACATATCGACGAGGGGATTTACTGCCAACGTTTTGAATACTGGAATGCAACGCTGTTGTTTCTTAAAATACCGTAGGGTTATTCCTAGTTCAATTTGCAAGTGACATTTTGATACAAAATTTCCTTAAGTGTAAATCTTTTGAATAATGACTTCAGTGTTACTCCCCAGTGAATACAAGGATTTGATCAGTGGATTTAAGGAAATATAAATAAACAGTCTTCACCTTCGGAGCACAACATAAATTATGTTCTGAAGTTAATAAGAGTCACCACGTGATATTCGCTATGCGCAAAATTAAGATGCAAACCATAATTAATCTGGAATATCCGCCGTAGAACGTTCAACGCATTGCATTCGGCCGTTCAATCAGTATTAATGCATGGATATTAAAAGCATCAAATGCATGTTTAAAGCGTATTCTGGTGCTTTTCACAGATTGACTGGACACAATGAAACGGTCTGAACATTTTCAAAGTGTTTCGTTGTTGACATCTATTTGAGTTTTGTCATTTCGCTCAAATTAATCGTTTAAAAAAATGCAATTACGAATATGTATGTATTCCTAAATAAGTATTTCTGGGCCAAGTGTGAGGTTAAGCGCTCTATAACAAGGTTTAAACCCCCAATGCGTTGCATTGACCGTTCCAAGGCGGTGACCCCAGCTTTATTCTTATTTGTGTTTATGTTGTTTTTTATTGTGCTGTATTGTGCTGTTTTGTACTGTTTCGGCAATCGGTCACTTGCCATAAATAAAGGACCAACTAATTGTTTGTAATAAGATTTCAATACTGCTCCAGCAGCTGGAGTTTCACTTCTTTATATTGAATTAAGACATCTTAGTATTATTAGGGTATCATAAACTGAGATCTCTCAACATATTCCGGGTTTGGTAAATTACACTTAATTCCGAGTCGACCACGCTATATTGTGTTTACTATACAATCGTCCACGTATTTGTTTTCTTATATAAGGCCGAAAGTTTTCGTTCAAGTGTTTTAATTCTTTGTTTAGAGTCTTCAGAATGGTTATAATGTGCATAAACTAAAGATAGTCATCACGAAGTATCCCTCATTTGGAGTGTTTCGAAAAGCTAGGAAATTCACATAATACAATTATGAGGAAATCTATTATACGGTGGTTGTGTATAAGATGGCTAGAATTGGCCAAACAACATGTATTTAACAAATTTTGTAGATAACTAAATTTTTGCTTCGTTTATTAAATTTAGTGGCTTCATTTTGATTATTAACATTAGCGAGCGACATAATGGCATTATATATATATATTTTATAACGATTATACTTCTCAGACAATTCAGTAACTATTACAGGATAAATGGGAGCTGATTAATAATCATTGTGGTTAACAAATATAAATGACCCTTGTCTTTAAACAAAATATGTGTGTAAACAAGTTGCAATTTCCTTTCTCTTCATACTTGGAAAATATAAATATAAACAAAGATGTATTTAGTCGACTGCTTCTCAAATGCTTCAGGTTTGCTCTTCATATAATAATGTGGCTTTTAAGAAATCTTTGATCAAATTTTTTTTTCATGTTGTGTACGTATTAATATATTAAAACCCGTTACCATTTTAATAATAAATAAACAATCAAGAATTAATTGATGCTTGCCTTATAATTGTCACTTTGAGAATTCGTTAACTCGTAAGATTATTCAGTATTCAGTTTGAAAGAGCTATTAACGGTATTTGAAGGTAATGTCAAACGTTCTGTCAATATGTTAATATGAACACTCACTATTAAGTTGATGCTTGCCTTATTATCGTCACATTGCGTCGTTAACTCGTTAGATTGTTTGGTATTAAGATTGAAAAAGCTCGTTACGAGATCTTTGAAGGTTATGTAAAACTTGACTAGAATTCCAGAGATTGACTTCGCTGTAATGCCATCAATTGTGTCAAATGCAAAACAACATATTATACTTGAACGACTTAGACAGAAAAATGTTATGATTGGGTTGGCAGAACGTTTGAGAAGATAAATAAGCCTGACTAAACTATATTGCTTTTGAAATCTTAAAAGGGATCTGAACTGAATATGTTATGAAGCTTCTTCAACTACATATTTTCATGATAAATAGAGAATACTATCCTAGCGTTGATTAGAGAGAAGTTTATGTTGCGAGGCTATTCAACGCTTATCCTAGTATTCTATTTATCCCATCAATTTACTTCGTCGTCAATTTTTTCTGTTAAAATACATAACCGAACCAGCTTTCCGTATTTTATTTTCATCAATTGATTACGCAATTTATGACGTATCTCCTGTGACGTCATTTCGGTGACGAAACATTTTGGGACAACAATATGGACGTGGTGGTTTTTTTACAGTACAATATTTGTTTAGAGCATCGAACGAATCCAAAACGTATTTCGGTTTGTGTGTTTGTAATGCATGACACCTTAAGAACAGACATTGGAAGTGTATATTGCTGTAACTTTATTGTTATTAGCATTGGATTAAAGTTTCCATTGAGTTAAGCGTGCACGCGACAGGTCTATTCAACAAGGTGGGATAGAGGCTAGTCTGTTCCATGGGGTGTTATACCGTCAATGTCACGGTGAAGATGGGATAAAAACAAGTTCAGTGTTATATTTATTTTGCACATATTACGATGTTTTACTAACTACATCATTTGATTTTATAAGTCACAGCAAGTATTGCTTCAACGTCGGCATTTACGCAAATAATTCGTTTTTCTCGACATATTATACAACAACATAATAAAAGAATTACTGGAAACTTGCGCAATAATATACTTAAATGTATTTAAACAAATACATATCGAGGGCTTCTTAACTTAATCAAAATCATTCATCTGTTGTTGTGCTGTTTCTGTGTGTGTGTGTGTGTGTGTGCTTGTTCTTTATGAGTCATATCATTTTGTAAAGCATGATTAACGACCATAGTATGACGTTATTATATAATGGAATGAGCTTTGATTGAAAAAGTTGTCTATCAATTTTTCTGACAAGTGGTTTAATGATCCGTTCTTACTGTGGATCATTGATATGTTTGCCTGTTGATACGATACGGGATTGCCGAGACAAATACACTGCTTGCGTCATAGGGTACATATAATCCGTGTTCATTACAATGAGCTTTATACACGCATGTGCTAAAGTATTGCAATCAAAGTGCTATCATAAACAACTGACATGCAAGCTAACCAAGTATTTAGAAAATGTGTAACACGGTATAGTAATGTCGGATCCATTCTGACTGACCAAAGCATATCATCGAAAAACAGTTTTTCTTTAGACTAAATTTACATTTGTTTGGTTGTCTTTTCTTACGTGTCTGTTATTGCGAATCAGTCACCGTTAACCAGGAGGGTGGGGAATACTTAAACGTGTTACATTCTCAAAATAAAGAATTGAACCGCCTTGAAAGTATGCATACATTGACGGTGGAGTGAAAAAGACTACACTTCGAGTAATTCAGTTATTTCTAAACCACGGTATTTACGTTATGCACTCGTCCATCTAGCTCTACCATTAGGTCGGCATATTGTAATGCATGCAATTGAAACATATTAAGTACATTGATTTTTTTAAATAACAAATCAATATCCGTTTTTCATGACGAACATTTTCAATAGTGTAAAACCACCGCAATGGCAAAATAATATAAATGTATTAGTTTCGGTGTCGTTATGAAGATTATTTAACAAATATCATATGTGAATTGTTTTATACACTCGTGTATAATAACGCTATAAAAGAACCATAAAGTAAAGGAATTCATAAGTAACATAAAACATAAATAGTAAAATACAAAACTCCACAAAATATTTACCACTATACAACTTTTAGGGATATGTCATATACATGAGCTCTGATCAACAAGAATCGCTGTAATAATGGTTGGCCTAAAGATAGTGTTTTCTTCACACTGTTAACCACGTTTAATTTCCGTACCACCGTTTCTCATATCACATGTTATTTACGAATAATGAAACTTCGTAAACATTCTCAGGAGCAACATTGCTGTGGGCTGATCTTTAGTTTAAGGAAAGTAACCAGTCCTCATTACACTTAGAAAAAAACATACAAAACGGCAATACATATATAATGTGTTAACAAAGCTGGAGCCACTGCCTTGGGACGATCGATGCAACACTTTGAAGTTAAAAAAAGGTGAACATATATACCGTCCCTCACAACTCATAATTAATCATAAAACAAAACAAAGTGTAAACAAATATTACTCTCATATAGTTTTTTTCAAATTTAATAGCAATATAATAAATTAATGAATTCTTGGTAATTGAAATGTATTTACTTATTAAAAAATACTCATTTTTAATTTTAGTCGGGTAACTTATTAAAGGTGCTACAATGGACTTACAAACCCGTGAAAGGCTGTGTTCGCACCAGCGACGAATACACGAATTAGGTTCAAGTGTAATATAAGTTTAAAGCACGTTTTCTTTTGGGCTTCGCCTTTTTTTCACATTCTTCATTAACGAAGTATTTCTTACTTTTAATCTAAAGGGGTTCGCTGCCACTGTGATATTCAAGTATTCAGACTTAAAACAAGACACAAATTGAGGTATCCAAAAAAAAAGTACTCAAACAGTTATTTGTTTTCCATGGCACAGGCCTTTCCATTCGTCAGCGTATCGTTATTTGTGTTGCTCTCGATGCCCCTTATGGGTGAAGATAACAGTATTAAAGAATAAATAGTATAGATCTATCATCCATGTTAAAAAACGGTCAGGAGGTAAATTCGATTTTCGTTCAGTTGTTTGACTAAGCGTTTTTGATATTTATACCTGAAGATTGTTATATGCGGTTTTGAAGCAAAATGTTGCAAGGAACAAATACAACGTTATTCTTGTAAATGCGCTTGTTTATTTGAAGAAAAAAAAACACCAAACTCGATCACGCTTGAGGATTGCGCACGTAACCCGTTATATATAAATGACTGGCTAAACATACTAATAATGACTGAACTTAGATATACACGAACATATTATACATTATTTTTTGATACTCATGACCCGCTAGCTATGAATTGGACAATGGAAATAAAACGCATTTTACATCAAAACGGTTTCGTATGCGTTTTGAAATATGGTCACGTCACGCATGATGACACTTTCTCGAGCGAATTCACGAGGCGCTTTTGAAACCGTATCATGGAGAGTACCTTATAACAGTTCTCCACAATTAGTTCATAAATTCCAATTCAACAATTGTGATTCTTTTCGATGCTAGATGGGACTTTTAACAACTAATTTTGTTATTTCAATATTTTCAATAAGTGTGCGATTTGTCGTTGAACCATGAAAAAAAAAAATTAAATGCATAACATAATCTACAGAATACCACACTTGGTCTGTCGTGCTATTTTTCATCGTTGTACAATATGCCAAACCGTAAGAAGCGCAAATTGCGTCTAATGTGCGCTGGAATCTCGGAAGCAGATTAAAGCCGATTGCTGAAGAATGTGGTATCACATACATAATTAGCTAATAATGTGTGATGACCCCCTTTTCCGAAGCTCCATCTACAGGCATAATCAGGTTGAGAAGGCTTCCATTTTAATCAACCAATGTACTTATTACAGGCTTTATAATTATGTCCATAAAACGTTGACATCCCATTCAGAAGACAGTTTAAATAGTTCATTTGAATTGGGTCATATACTTGCCATTCTCACGGATGCTTTAATTGCAGTGCAATTGATATAAAATCCAATGAACGCATTAAACTATCAAATGATATTATCCCAAAACTGGTATCTTATTGTGAAGACACTGTACAAAACATATTGCCTAAACACAAAATTGTGCAAAGGCCGAACAACATTTAATATACAATCTTAATACGTTTGTTCGTGTACCCTGTGCAAAGAAAACATGGCCAGGTAATTAAAAAGGCACCTTTCCTTATAACATTACGACACATATGTAATTTTTTTTTTTTTTTTTTTTTTTTTTTTTTTGAAGAGCTTGTTTCGTAGATAATTTAGACCGTGTGGTGTTTATGTACGTTATAAAACATATGATAAATTATATACTAAAATCGTTATATTTTTACTGATATAAATTCAGTCATGTGTAGTTCGGTCGGTGAAAAGTCTATTAGAAACGATCACTGTGAAGTGTTTTGTTGAATTGTTTGGGGAGTGGGACTGAACTAGCGATTAAAAGTAGCGCAAACAGTATAATGTACAACTCGTATAACAAAATATATTTGTAAACGGTTATTTTATAAACCGACGACCATTTTAAATGGTGATGCTGTAGACAAAATGTATTTATAGTGAGTATGTCAATAATTTGACTACCCTTCATACTGCCAGCGACAAGTGTGTGTTTTAAAATCGCCAAATATTGATTCAAATAATTATTTATCAAGTCGTCCACATTGAGAAAATAGCCTTAAGCCTTTTAATCAATATAATACTAAAAACATAAAGCTGAACAACCTTCTCTAAGATTCTTATTTGGACTGGCGGATTCTTGAAAACTAAATTCATGCAATTATATTGAAACCTTTTTTCATAAACACATGTTTAAACCATCAATGAAAAATATAGAAATAATTCGTTTTTTGCAAATATTATCCATTTTATTAAACTAGTATTAAATGCACATCTAAGTTAAAATAAATATACAATGAAATTTCAGCTGCAACAGCAGCAGAGAAAAAATCTTATACAATGCGGTCCTCTATTTAGTGCAAAGACGGCCAAACACCGAGACACACAACCAATGTACATTTTTATACTGCCAGCAGAATTAAATATATTCTGTTGTATTTAACCCTACTAACCATAATCAACTGTAATTAGATTTCGCCTTCTTCGCAAACTATAATTAGACGAAAGCGTAATGATTTTTGAAGCCTGCTTATTTGTCAATTTTTATTCGAATGTATTCTAGTCCCCACATGATATTTTGTACTTTTACTGTGGATGCAATGTCTTTGATTTTTGAACATGTAGCTCGGTTTATTTACCGTTTCCTTCGTTAAGATCAAACCGTACAAGATAAAATAATGCAATTGTGTCACTAGCAATCAGCGACGACATGTCACGGCGGCGTTGTGAGATACTTCTCTGTTTTGCAAAATGATATCAAGGGTATTGAGAGCGGCGGTAATGAACTGAGATAAGTACCTTATTTCCTTATAGCTGTATAACCCAGCTGTTCACCTTAGCTTACCTTTGTAAGTGTCAAATAAAAGTTGAATAACATTTCCCGCCAGCAGGCCCGAATGATTGAATGGACTTTTCGTATTTGTTAAAAATACCAAAACTGTTGAAAATGGAAAACGTTCATTCTAATGAATTTTATCCAATTAATATTAACAGGTAATTCAGTTTACTTACTTTTTTGTGAAGTATAGCGTAAACAACATTCCAATTCTGCCTGGACTTTTATGAAAATGGATACAGCAGTACGCTTTGCAACGATGTTAACCGCCTGTCCAGCGTAAAACAATGTTATCTCTAATAAAAAGGCCAAAAATATACAACAGTTTCACACCCAACTCTCTATATCAAAACAGTTTGTGTTTGTCCCTTTATATTTATCAGATTGTCAGCCCCAGAGCGTTTGTACTTAAAGGCTATGTTCTCATATTTAGTAATATCTACCATATTGCATTTTATGCCCTTGTAAATTTCATATCATATAAGTATTGTTGTTACTTATCCTGATAATCGTTTTGATCACATTATTTTGAATTGTATTCAAAACTAACCAGAGGTGTGTATGATAAAACTGCAATACTGCTGCAGCTTCTGGAGTTTCACTTCTTCATATTTAAACATTGTATTTACGTTTTAAACAGGCAGTCGTTCCAGCAGTGGAATCGTGACCTCAGACTAAATGCATTGCATGTTTAAACAACTTTTAATGCAAATCTGACCTAGTTCCATTTCGATGTTATTTTAATAAGCTCTCATTTTGATAGCATGCCTTTATGTTACTATTGCTACTCTCAGTATATGCGATTGGAACGGCCTTCCTTGTCGTCTACTTAAACGCATCCAGTCTTGAGTCATTATTAATAAGATGTAGATTTTTATGAAATACACAAATTGATTAGCAGAGAAGACTTGTATCTGAGCAACAAACCCATGCAAGTCACACGATTCCTCGTAAGCGGTGCGTCATCAAAAGGATACTGATTGTAATATTTGTTCACGAGTGCGACATTAAAAACAAAATGATTTGAAACTTTGACGTCAATTAATCGTGTTCAGTCTAATCATTATAACATTCAATATGTCGCACAGCAATGCAGTTTTAAACAATGAATTGCGTCATTTTTACAATTATTGATTGTGAAAAACAACAATAAGATAATTGCGTGTTGATGCGTATCTTTGAATTTCTAAATAGAATATTAGGTCATGATTTGATATCGGAATAAACAAACAATTAATATGATATTTTATTAATGTTTTGAAGTACTTTTATTACTTTCGCGTTTTTTAAACACAAAAGGAGACATGTTGCCTCAATGTATTGTATTTGATAAATTATAACCTGTCATATACATAAATTATGTCATTTTATGGGATATTCATTATTATTCAGTTATTGACTAGTATGTATTTGGATATTATATGATATGCACTCTTAAAATGTAAAATTGACTGGGGCGGTACATTTTGATACGGTTTAAAACATGTATCAGTTCGAACATAATGTCTCAAGGCCAAACACTTCTACAAAAGAAATTAAATTCACATGTGACGCTTGTTTTTGTTCATCCTAACTCCTAACTGTCAAATGTTGAAATGTGTCGTAATTGAATTAGTATGGCTTCCCGCACAGTAAACATAAACAAATGCATTTTGTTTAACAGATACCAATGCAATTCATTGGTTCCTGTTGTTGCTAATATCTTTTAATTTCTTCTTTGTATTGTTTATGCACATATTTTTATATGATACTATAAATTGTTTTATGGTCACAAAATTAGAAAGAATACATTAAACATGTCTTGACTAGTGCATAACCCAGCACAATAAACATATATCAACATAATACTGTCAGTTTTATGCCTGCATATTATTAGAGTGTGGCACATCATTCATATCATGTGATGAATAATAATGAAACAAACAAATGTGTCTGTTATGTACCAATTCATTTCTGCATTCTCAACCACAACACAATACTGACGCTGGTAATGTATGTCTATATGCAATGACTCTGATAAATGCCTTGTCTAGTAAAGTATTATTGTTCACAAGCCTATATTCATAGACATGTCAACGAGCCATGAAATTGGATTCAGGGAAACACTCGCATTACAACTTTGACCGATTGACTATTACAGTTAATGTATGGTCAATACGAATGGGTGTTTTATCTAGCGAATGATGAGTTTCGTCACCAAGAAAGAACTAAATAGGCAACATTGTTATGTAATATGGTCTTTTGCAACCATCATGGAGACTTTGACGATCTTAAAATGAAACTTTATAATGTATTGTCTCCAAATATTTTAATCAAAGGCGACACGTATTTCGTATTTGTTTTAGTAACATTTAACCGTGTTTTCAAAAAGTTACACCTCGGTTAGTGTTATTTTGTAATGTTAAGATATTATTAATATATTCTTGTATTCGAACTGAGTATTACGGTCTGAAAAATACGCCTAATGCATAAACACAGCTTTTGCGTAATTTTCCCGACAGTTAATGCATCGATGTATTAAAATGCTCAATGTGCCCGTTAAAACATTTATAGCAGCGCCGTTCTATTGTGACACAAAATGTAGATTTTCCTTTAAATCATATGATTTCGTTTTTGATCTCCAGTGAGGGAATTTAAAAGATCTCCGAAAATGACCCGACGTTTTGGAGTTATCAAATAAAGTACATTGACGTAGTCTAAATAACTATTGTATGGAATTTTATTGCAAACCGAGCTGATTAAATGTGAGTTTTTTATAAATTAAATATGACCCAATCTACATTACCATGAACAATTAAATGAGTAGCCTGCCAAACGATGTTGTTTATGTATATATTCGGAGTATTTTTGGAGGTTAACGTTTGTACAATCTTGGACCATCCAATACGGAATTTATTGTACGCACGCGCATCCAATGTGGTGAAATATTGGAGTCGATTTTGTAGCAATTACGAGCCATGTCATTACCCATTGTAAAATAATTAATCAAACCAAAACTTTTAGTTAATTGGATATGCAACTGATACATTACACTGCTGATCAGTTTGGAAAAAAGTAATTTTACTCACTCAGTGGCAACCATTGTATCCAATCTGTGAAGGTTCGTCAGTCTGGATACGATGTATAACTCTTTAAATCGTTGATGCAATAATCCTACCAAAACGTATATACCTTAAGCACCCTTGTCCAAAATGTCCCTTCGGTTTAAACATTCTAGTACATGAAGTAAAAGGCAATTATGGCTTACATGTTATAATTTATTGTTGATTCCAACAGATGCGTTTAAGAATGGAATGCCGATTTTGCACTGTCATTGGATGTACAATTAATGCCTTGTTTATGGCTTAAAATTCATAGCTAAATAGTCGATAGAACATATTACCGTATTTGTATAGAAACATGTTATCTCAACATGTTCATTGTGATGATCATATTTTGATAACATTTTACATGTTAATGCTTGATCCAAACGTGTTGATGGAGGCATATTTTCTTGCAAACAACAACCCTATTTTTAGAATATAGTGGCTCATTATTTTGAGATTTAATAACTGAACACAGAAAAGATCACTTTGAAAACAACATTTTCCCATTCAGTGATGTTTGGGTTTTTTCTGGGGGATATTACACGATACTTATAGAGTCCTTTTCTAACATAGATACTAAATTTACAAGCAACCCTAATTGCATACAATGTCACAAATCAGATGATATTTTATAGCAATTAGGGAATTATTCATTACAAGCATTAATCACATATGTTCGGCCACAATTCAACAATTATGTCTCAATCATTTGCAGATATTATGAACGTGGTACTATTCAATAAAAGTCAAAAGATTGCAAATGGAATTTGGAATCATGATTAAAACGCTTGATTAAACGTTACTGCACACCAAACATAAATTGGGAGTATACATGTTAAAGCAAATCATCTATAGTTTGACGTGTCTGCGTCATCTAATACGATAATATGTTTTGATCAGTTTATAGCCGTATGATATTTTATTACAACTTGTTTGTTTTCTTCATCCCATATTCATACCTTATTAAATGTATTGCTTAACGTACATTTAAATCGTACATTGAAAACACTAATGAAGCCATGTTAAGAAACAAATTGCGGGCAAAGAAATATGTATGACACAAATTATTGTCTTTCTATCAAAACTATATAAAGTTACGTGGTCGGTATAACGTTTAGATAAAATATGGCAAAGAAACAATAATGAGGCACGAGAATACGATTCCATAAAACAAACACTATTGCTCGACTCAATATTCGCTACGTTTTATTGTTAAATCACTATTCCCAATCGTTTCTTTGAAAGAACATAACGACGATTGGGTTACCATAACACCGAAATGTCGAGATCAAAATAGAATATTTGTTTAACGTCTACTAATCTAATTACAAGAGTCGTTGAGAAAACTAAGACGCACATTAATTCCGCTTATTATCCTGAAATCAAATTCTCCAACTGCTATGTAATTAACTACAGCTCGGTTTGTTCGGATATTTCATACAAACTATGCGATTTCTCGAGACATGAACTCAATCTATTAAGAGGAGCATGAAATATGTGACATTCAAGGCACTGTCAGACATAATGATTGCTAAATTAGGAATTAAGCATGCGGAGTATGTGTGTTTCATAACTGTTGGAAGAATCCGTGATATTAACATTTAACTCACGTAGTTGAGACATCAGCAGGATCAATTCAAGTTTGTTTATTTGTGATATAGGCCTCCGGCCCCTGACACATATATATAACAATCCATGCAAAACAATGGTGTGTGCACCATTGGTTGGAATAACATGTAAGCATATAATCGAGTGGTAAACGATTCTTACAATAACATGCTAAAACATTGTACAGCATTTGCATTTAGTAGAGCGTTAATGTATAATATATATAGATCTACACATACATTCACAAACATATACATATATATANATATATATATACACATATATATATAATTATATATATCATACATAGAAACATATACATGTTATAAAGTAAAATTACAACGTTATAGTCCCTGCATATAACCAACAACAATCATAGACACTTTTGTATATAGTATTCTTAAAATTGTATCGCGGAATTTAGGTTATATGGGTAGGGCCTACAATACATTGATTAAATTAAAATTCAAACGCTTTATCAAACAAAAATATATCGTGTTTGCTCGAATTGTGAAACACCTGTTATTGTCTGACTTTTTACTCTTGTCTTTATATTCTTTTGCAAGCACATGAATGCCCTTAACTTAAGAAAAGTAATCAGACACGCGATCGAAGCTTTTGTTTGGCTTTACGTGATTTATCTTATAAAATGAGAAAAATACTCATAAACAACCTAGTTTGCCCCTATTCATATCGTAAGGAAATGTGTACACATAGTGTTTCGACGTCATGAGCAGTTGACATTTAATTTGTAAAAAAAGAAAACAAAGGTAAAATGTACACGTGTTCATACAAAAATAATTAGCTATACAAAATGGAAACATAGCATTGAAGATATAATTTCGCCATTACATAAATTTGAAATTGAATTATATAAGTCCAATGTTTTGTCTGTATACATGTATTTGTTTATACAAAGAGACCTTTGAAATAATGTAACGCCAAAGCTTTCGCATGTTTCATAAGCTACAACTGTTGTTTGTATTTCAAATAGAGTCATGCAGATGCAGAAAAAAAAACTTGTTGAGTGCATAGTACAAGAAACATTGACCTACATTATAAGTCCCGATAAGTAGTGACCACTTGAATATTTAAACTAGTAGTGCGACCTTTATAAGTATATGTAAACCAGTTAAAGATACATGTTAAGTCCACGAATTTAAAAACATTTTAAAGACATTGGTATACAGTTGCAAACGTACAATAAACATCAGATAGGATTGGACATTGATGTATAGTGATGAAAAGTCGTCGTGAACATAAATACAAAAGTGCGAAGCAAACTGGCGAATGTGTGTCGTTAATAGTTAATGGCAAAGATAGAAACACTTTGTTTACAGCGACGAACATTTATATATTAAAAGGGTACAGTGATATATTGGTTGACACGTCTGCAGTGGACGTCAGATTCGAGAATGATACTTAGTACAGAGAAGGTCAGGGCATGTCAGACATACCGAGACTCGGTATTGTATGTGTTGATTACATATTCAGTTTCAATTTGTCATTGGTTATCGGCTACTAAATAACGATTTTGAATTGTGTGGTTACATACAATTCTAAGGGTATGGTAGAGAAGGCATTATCATACCGAAAAAAGAGTGATTATTCACAGAGAATCCCATTGTAATTATGTAATTTCTAAGCGAGTGATATGTATAAGGTTTGCGCTTGTGGATTGCGTTATATATTTTTTTCGTATTTCTATAAGAAACAATAGGAATGCCTTTTAAGAAGAATGTTTTGATAACCTTATAAACCCGTTTGTTATAGACAACAGAACAAGTACTTGTTTCACCAATTGAACCACAATCTATAATCATAGCAGATTTTTCTGGATTACAGAAAAAAATCACCGCAGTCTTGGCAAGACCCCGTGATTGCAAAGTGCTATATAGATATGTTCTGCATTCGTAGCGATTCGATAAAACGAATTTGCTTTACCCATGAAAATTACAATGACAATAGATTTATTTGTACTGAAAGGCCTCCGGCCCAAAATACAAACATACATGCAGTAATCATATCATGCATGCTTTTAATATGGTAAATCTATCCAATACAATTGACAAATAACACTGCTTTTGATTAATATTAAACAGTATAATTATAGCGATCTATAATTTAGACTTGCAATCATTAAATATCACTTTTACACTAGTGTCAATTGTTTGTCTCATAATTAACATTTACCAAAAATGCATTTTTACAACGTGACCGTCTGATCGTTGAAAACGTTTGAAAAGTAGGGATGTCCATTAAGAATATTGATAATTGATATGATTGAATTAGGAATTATTACAGTAATAATACAACTATGTGGTGTTCTTTTGTTAAACATCATTAGATCAACTAGGAAACGGAATGTTTTTCAATAATTTAAATCCCAATTCTAATTATTCTCATGAAATTAACCAGAGATTAAAAGATCAATATTTCCAAAATAGACTCGATACAATTTATAACCAACCGAAATTAGAGTACTATATAATGTTTACGACTGAATTCTCTAATGAAATATATTTGGACTCCATTAATAATACAAATCATAAACAACAATTATCAATATTTAGATTCAGCGCCCATAAATTAGAAATAGAGTCTGGTAGATATAATAACATACCCAAATATGAACGCATATGTAAACTTTGTTATGCAAAAACTGTTGAGTCCGAATATCACTTCTTTCTAACTTGCCCAATATATAAAGATATAAGAACAAAATATTGTATCCGATCAAACTGGCCAACTCTAGCGAAATTTAAAAACATACTATCCTGTCAAAATACTCAAGTCATTAACAATGTTGCCAGATTCTTTACTGATGCCATGAAAGTCCGTGAGGAAAGATTACAAGCATTTGTTGCTCTTTAGTAAATAGTGTATGTTACTCTAAATATATTGTCTTTATATTTCTTGTTTTTGCTCTTTTCTTGCTTGTGGTTAATGCGTTCACGTTTGTACATAATGTTTGAACACTTACATTGTAGTTTGTGTTTATTTGCATGATTGTATTTGTATTGTACTGATGCATTGTGACTATTCTTTGTTTACTTGTATGTAAATGGTCAAAGGCGTTTTGCCGATATTACAATAAAAAAAAAACGTGAAACTTGAAACTTGATAATGTATGTTACTGTGCACAAGTTTTTTACCGGCGTCAGCTTTTTATCTCCGTTAACGCTTGGTTCATATTTTTTTCAACGGGAACAAAACCGTACAAAATACAATGTAATATGTACAAATGCATAACGTCCTACTATTCGGCATTTTATTATCGCATAAAGCTTATGGAAATATTCGCAATGTATTGGTATTTATTGGCGCCAATTGTTTTAGAACAATTTATTAACATATTATGTTTTCAGAAATGAGGCACGTATTTGCATCCCGGATGTCCATACGCAAAACATTACGTTTACGCACAAAATACATGGATCTATCAAATGGGATTTCTTGTTCCGACATTAAGTACCTGATATGAGCAAAGCAGATGTTGTACAAATTGTAGAGTGGTTTTGAGAATTGAGTATACCGTTTTTTTCGCGGCAAATCTACTAAATCAGAATGCTTGTGGTGAAAATTATAAAAAATAATAAATTAAGTAAGCAACATAAAAAAATATACAGCACAGTATATTATATATGTGCCCGTTGGATATATATACCGAATTATGTAATCTGCAAATAATATCTAACAATAACTACATTCCAAAAAACTCGATTCTTGTTTATACTATATTTTCCATGTGCATATGGATTTGTTATGAAAAGTAATGTGATGGCGTATGGCATATAAATTGCATCATTACTGAACAAAGAAATGAACAGCGGTTAGATAGGAGACAGACCGCTCCTTCACAAACAAATACATATTTTTGTTATTCGTCTTCAGCATCGTTCATTGTTTTTCCATAACGCATATATATTGCCGATCGACTTGATTTACGTAGAAAAAGACGTCGCATCCTATTCAAAGACAAGCAAATCATATATTACGATTGTATAAATAGCCTTATAAAATGGTCACAGAAAACAAAAATCTGCGAACCGGTATTTCGCAAACTAAAGTACCCTTTAGCAAACAAAGCCATTCATTACTAACACATTTTGCCATACATCTACGTCATAGCTTGAGACTAGATCACGATCCTGATCAATAACGTCATTGCTGCAAAAGACCATGAATCTTTCATCAATCGATAATTCAATTTAATTTAATTTCGTGTTCGTCACTTAAATTTTACAAAAAAAACACACCTATAAATGCGACACAAATATAAAATGGAGCTCCGGATTGTTTGCTCTCTCCACCTAATTTATCATCCAAACTGTATCAAGAGTAAAAGTCAGTATTTTAATATTGAATGCATCAGTTTGTGGTGTAAAAACTCTATCACAGACTCACTAGTTACAAATTCCACTGGCTTCGATAAAAAAAAATCTGTCTGATTGCATATTTTGTGTTGCTTAGTGTTTAAATGTCCCAATTTGAACCAAGCCGTTGATGTAGACTGCAGTGTGCTGTTATGATTAAATACATAACCTTGCGCAATATTATTATTGCTATATTTTAATTTTACAACGCCTGCAACTGTATATCCTCTAAATTCCCATTCTTCTCCTCATTGTCATCAGCACTGAATGACCGACGACCAACTTACTGAGTTCAAATGTTTGCATCTCTTATAATATTAACATGTTCGAATGCAATTACTTTAACACACTATATCATTAGTTTCTCCTGAATTATTAATGCCGAGTTTAAGGTATACAAATCCTCTCTCCGTGTGGTAATCTAGTATGCTTACTTGTACACATACTATGTACATGGCCCACCCTACAATCTCTTATCATTAGCTGTGTTCTCAGCAGACTGAGAATTGACTGTGGAGGTTTTAAAAAAATGCTATTTTATTCCTGTATTAATACAATTGCGATATGAACTGTGTTTTGTTTTGGTGCAATCATTTTTATTAAAACAAATAATACTAATAGAATAGAATAATGTTAGTACACTATTGAGCCGGATGATTAAATTTCTAAATTACATACTACATGTTGAATAACACACTCTAAAATGGCATTCATGAGAATGTACATAGGATAAGTTTTGGTAAAACACTGTTATAACTATCGATGTTATCATGTCATCGTTTCCTTTGAATGGACGTCTGATTCTTCTTCAGGTGTAACACTTTGGCAGGATATTTTAAACATTTCGACATGCACAAATAACCTTTTTATTTGTCCACAATTGTGATAATTCCATTTTTTATAGTGGTGTTTACTGGCATCTATGTTGTTATAAAAGTAACTTAAAATTAATCTGTTTGACTTTTTATTTAGATTTTTTTTTCACAGAGCAACTCAGGTTAATGACATACCACAATCACAAATATACATATTTTAGATAAACATATATATTAATATGAACACAAACGTTGAGTGTTCGTTTTTATGAAGGTCAAGCTGATTAAAGAAAATGCGGCATTGTTCTCATGTTAGAAATTGTGACATTTAAACCATCTCAAAAAAACAATTGTTTACAAACACGCTAAAACGCATCAGAATCACGTACTTGGTTTATCATTTGATACTAAAGTGTTCTGGAATGTATATGAATACATCGCTGAATAAAAGAAAATACCACGGGATGATTGTCCCGATTTGAACATGGCAGTTCGTTCATTTCTTCAAAATTTAAAGATTTTCATTTGCATCAAACGATGAGAAAATCTTGAGGATATGAATATATAATTAAATAAACTATTACACAGTTTTTATTTTAAAAAATCCATTGTGGTTTCTTACTTCTGAGCTCAGTAGGAAAATATCCCATGGAAAAACACACCATCCTATGGGAAAGCAAAGTTAAAACAAAAAATATAATTAAAGAAACTGAAATTTCTATGTAAACACCAATACTAATTTCTTAAAAAGAAGCAATTCATAGCATTATTTAACTTCAAATGGCATATTTAAAACATCTAAATTAATAGTCGCCTTTGAAAAACCCAGTATTTATATAGTTCTCCAAGTCATGGTAATTTGTAAAGTTGTGTACCTTTTTCTGATGTAACCAAACGGTTAAGCGTTATGTATATTTTTTCCTGAAAGTTCTTGTTCGTAATCATTTAAACTATACAAATAGCGTCTCCAGTTACCGCAAAACCTATCTAAATAATGCAACATTCTGCCTCTCGAAACGGTCATTTTCAACGGCAGCTTTAATACTATTGCCAGACTAATGCCACAATTTATAAGAATTAATCAGAATACAATGTGGCCATAACAACTTCCCCTATTTTGAAACCGTCTATATCCATTCTCGACGTACACATTCGCGTTTCAGAAAGTGCACGATAAAGTATCTAGGCCAATGCGTAGCGGCTAATTAAGGAAGTTACAAAAAATTATATTATCAAAAAATGTGTTTATACTTACCGGTGTCAACTATTATATCAATATAAAACAAATGTTTGTGTTCACGCAATCACACGGCTTTTTTGACGCATTGATTTGCCGTTCTACAGAAGAACTATGTTTGATACTTTAATAACGCATTTACTGAATGAACGTGATATGTAGCGAGACATCTAGGGTAGAACAAAATGCATGAACCAACTATGTTTTATATATTTTTATGTGTTTTCAAAACGGCAATGTAGTTGCACATTTAATAGTGTATAAGTGCCATTATTGTGGAAGTGGTGGTAAATCGTTCTTTGAATTACTTTCAGTGTCCAGTTTGTTGTATTTCTATGTCTACTTGCAGCCTCGTTTGCTTCTATGAAAAACTATTCTCCTTAGAGTGTTCCTGGTGTAATGTTTAGTACCTATCCGGTTTTATATTTTCTGCGTAATTTATTTTCAGATGTATCGGTTCAAAGTAATGCCACATTATTATAAGCAAGTCTGTGTCTGGCGAATCATTTTCTTTGTATGTCAATGCTCCGTCAATATATATTTTTGATTCTCATTCAATACGTTTAAATGCAAAGAAATAAGTGTAAGTTTAAATAAAAATGTTGAAATGAGGAATTTATGCAGGATTGCAGAACAGCAATAAAAACCAATGTCATTCTAATGCCACTCCTGGGTCTTAAGAACCTTATTTTCTTCGTCAATACAAGAAATAACATTGACACCGCATATCAAACGCAATGTTGTTATTCTCCGGGGTAACATTAATCTAAATATAATGTTGCTTTCACACATAAGGGTTACATAGAAAATTTGCTTTAAAGAGCAACACATTTGTAATAAAAAAGTAATAATCGTAAACATAATGTTAATACCACTGAGTTAGCAATTAACATTTCCGAATTAAATATGATTATTTTTATCTTTTACTCGGGGTTATTGTATCAAGTAGGCACACGAGGGCATTTATTATTCAATTTGTTATACAAAATTATGTTCACTTTCAACACTGTGCATGTGAAAATACATATGAATGTTTCAACCTGTCTAAAATTCGCTTGTACCGCTCTTGAACATATTATATCTTGAGTGCATACTTGAGTTAAGGGAACTCTTCAATAATAAAAACAATGCTGTTCTGCTGTCCAAATGGACTGTTCCCACACAGTGGAATACATATAAAACACATCTATGTATGTACGTGTACAATTTACAGCCCACTGTGTTTACATTACGCGTTTAAATTTTGTGTTAACGTGAGTGCCATATTACCAGTGCTACTTAATTTACATATGTGTGTTTCCATGCTTACCTTTACTTTATAAATCCATGAAGTGTTCAAAAGTGATATGATGTTGCAATTAACTATGTTACAATAACTTGATGTGTATTGTGTGCTTCCCCTTAATATCTTGCAAGAAAGCAACCTCATCAAGGCAATACAAAATAATATAATCAAATAAATTATCAAAACTTTCTGTGTGGGATGAGGATATTGTTTTTTTTTTCTTATGTACACAAAACTGTTTTGTTTGGGTACAATCCGAAAATCTGGAAACACTAAATGATACTAGTATGTTGAACTCTTCCATTAATTTTCAGATGTATCGGTTCAAAGTAATGCCACATTATTATAAGCAAGTCTTTGTCTGCCGAATCGTTTTCTTTGTATGTCAATGCTCCGTCAACAGAATGTCAATATTAATGTTGGAACAATGTGAATACAATGCTTCACATGTGCTTTATATTGTTTTAGGTTGATGCTAAAATGGTATGAGATTCTTCACAAGTTACAACTATGTTGCCATTATGCTGCTTCTTACAGTTAATTGTCATAATAGTTACAACATTTCTACTTTTGAGTGGCTTGTAACATTTGTCTCAATACCTTCTAAACAGTTAAGTGTTGCATGCATGATGGAATATCGTGCTTAGGCCCATGCTGTAAGTATTGTTCACACGTATTTTCCATTTAGTTACGGACACTTACATCAAGGCTATGCAAATCGTTCTTTGATCGAGATAATTAAATCAATACCACGTATTAGTTTTATTACTGTTGCACATTACTATGATTTTCATATCAGTTGCATGATAAATGTTTAAGGACAATACCATAAATCGCATTATATTTGAATGGCATCAACTCTAGTCAGAATATATTACCATGTGTTGTTCGAAATATCTGATCATCGCAAATCACTTAGCTACCACTTGTTTCCAAAGACAAATAATGGAAAACATTAAAGTTGTATTTTTATATACTGCAAAAAAAACATAAATTCATAGAAAATGAATAGTAAACTTAACGTGCTTAAAATCGCAATCTAGAAAACCAAACAAACACAGTATGTCTGCATTGTGTAGCTTTATATAACCCAATTAGTAACACAAACGTTACATATAAGTTCGTGAAAATGTCTACCTTAAGTTATTTAGCATCGAATGTGCACATATTAACCTAACTTGTTTACATCATTCAACAAATCATATGACGTCACATGATGTTCCACATAATTGTACTAAATGCAAACGACTTCATTTTGAATAGTTTTGTCGTGCGGACGCCAGGAAATAGCATGTACATTTGTATATATGTTTTTGCGACCAAAATGACGGAATTTAGATTGAAATAGTTTTGCTAATAAAATGCGAACTATATATAACATCATGGTAGAATCAAAATTATGTGAGGCTAAGTGTTGTTTATTGCGAAAAAAATCAAAGTTTATAATTCCGCCCTAGTGGTTAAACTTCTACGCATCGCAGTTTTAAACCGTTGGTTATTACCGTAATAACAAATACTTAGCCGGTAATTATTTCTTTACTAAAACATGAAACATTATCAGCACTGAAAAATGATACAAAATGGACTCTTTGTTGTTTTTTTAGACAATATGTCAATATATTGTGTATGAATACATCTGGGAGTAATGTTCAAGGAAATAGACAGGTGTCACAGTAATTAGATCATTGTTACCAAAGCGGTGTTTTCGATACAGGAGTCTTTAATATCGGCGATATGCATCAGGATATGTGAGTACATAATATATGGCTGAGTTTTCCTGTACACCTTCCGTAATGTGAACGCAACATAGTATCTTTCGGGTAATTGTGCTGTTTGTTTCTGCAAACTACTCGCCATAATGGCATCGTATTTTTGTAAATGTTATCAAATATTAACAACTACAACATCATAATTTAATTTGTCGACAATTTGAGGATTGAATTATGGAATTAAGTATCTAGCGCTAGGCCGGACTATCTACCCCAGCCTCTGAATACGGAAACGAGTTTAATTGTAAAATACGGAATCCAGAAGCTAGTATTTGATAGTAAAAATCTCACATAATTTTAGTAAGAATATATACATACATGTATGTGTATATATTAAAGTAAAATAGTATACGACACCGTGTGTCATATCTTTGTATAAAACGATTTAACACTATATACATGTAAGAAAGAAAGTATCCCTCCAAAGTGAGTGTGTTTGACTGACCGGGATGAATTTGTTGTTGGAAAATTAATCTCGCCAAAATCATATCTTGAGTAGCCGACGTAAATGCTAAATTACTGTCTTTAACTTATTTTCTTAGGTCATGACTAACTATCACAACAGACGCGTTGCAGTGTGCATAACAAAAGACGACACAAGACTACATGCGTAATATAGTGATATAAAAACTCAAAGCAGAAACAACACCAAAGCAAAACATGCGGAAATGTGAACTGAAATAACTCTTCAACGCGTCGTACAAATTGCATGATATTCAATGTTTCAGCGGAAAACAAAAGAATATCGGAAATGCAATCGCAGACGGATTCAATGACTTGCTTGAGAGATAGTTTTCTCCTGAGAATTTTATTGTTTATTCTGCAATAGTTTGGGAATAGTTTTTTAAACAAAGAGATGAATATTCAAAACCGTCACATATTGATACTGTTATTAGTATCAGTATATGTTATTATTCCTTATAACACTTTAAAACTTCACCAGTACATATTTGAGTAAATACGTTAACATTGAAGCAGGAATTCTAAATTTTATAATACAGGGCAAGAACACGTCAATTTGTTCTTGTCTTTATATTATTTACATATTAAAATAGTATAAGATTAAAGGAGATTAATGAATAACTATACGAAAATGAACAGGACCATACTATCAATGCATTGTTCTGTGTGGGAAATGCATTATTTAAATGGATTGACAATAGGAAGCCCTAGCAAAACTGAACAAAAACAGTGTCCTTGTTGTCAACATTAATGGCAACGTGTAAAACTGTTAGGAAAAAAAACAAAATACACTAACGTATATACAATCCGGAGTGTTCGATCTATGATAACGTACGTATTTCCCCTGGTTTGTGACATTTATCCTATGTGTCGTTCATTTTACCATTTATTCAACTTGCCTAAAATCGCATCATAAAGACATTCACTGACAAACGTCGATATTAAATAAGTTTCACTCTCCCAGTAATTGCTTTCGAATGGCATCTAGGCAAAACAACGGCAATACCATTATTTTGTTTTTAACTTTTCGCACGTATGTGCCTTTTCGATACCATGATACCTATAACAATTGTGCAGTTACGATTGACATTCTTGTGTGTATTCCCTTGTTTAAAATCCCTGCCACGTAGCGGGAATGGGATGAACGACCTTCAATGTTTTTTTTCGGTACAACGTAAGCATGATACAAAACTTGACATTGGTGTGCATATATTTTGTGTAAGGGCATAAACATGATGTAAGTATTTAAACATTTTATAAACATTTTATAACAACGCCGGTTTGTTGTGGAATGCTATAAAAACGTTTTTAAAATGAGCGTATATGTTATCCTTCTTTGATAAAGTTGACATTAACACGGAAACCCATAGTAGGCTATTTTTTCAATTGCTCATTTTAGCTTAATTTATTAAAGAACACACACTAAGGGTCGAGGGATGGGCACATATGGCCGTTTCCTCAACGAAGTCGTTGAGTAAGAGTCTATGTCAAAATGACGTATATCTTAAGATATCTATGTCCACTACAAGAGCTCTTGTATATCGCGTACATGTGCATGATATTAATTTCTTGTTTTTTTTTATACCACATTTAAATAGCGCCCTTTTTCACACTCGAGATGTGCGTTCAAAGGCGCTTTACATTGTTGAATCGACAGAAACCGAATTGCGGAACTACAATCCCAGCGTAATTTAATAACTATTTACGACACTCAATCGCATCAGCGAGCATTGTTATATGCGGATATCTCAATCTGCAAGCTTAAACGGTATCGTTCAAACTGAATTTTACTGAACATAACGTAACGTTTTATTCAGCAGTGGATTTTGTTCGACTTTGATAACATGTTAACATCATTTATCAGATGATGAATCCCTGCATGTAAGAATGTGTCTGTTTCGTGCATAGTATATACTACAGTAGGATTGCATTGACTGAACATTCATCATGGTCATGCAATAGCCAGTAAAGTGTTTGCCCGCGAATCACCGTAGGAAATAAACACAGACGTTTTTATTATAAGTGTATTTTAATGAAACTCTAGTACTTAAAGTTTTAGTATATCTATCAGCGCAGTTGGAGTTTAATAAGGAGATCAAACGCATGGACATACACAAAAATCATTATCAGAAGAGTGGTTCGTATCCAGTGTTATATTACACTGTTCCTGATTGGCAATTTACCAACCTGTGTCTGACATGTCTTTAATGTCGTGCGAGGTTAAATGGAATCATACTGGTATGTTAATTGAAACGTTTCTTGATATTGACAAAATTGGTATATGTTTTTTTTTTTAAACATATTTCAGATTCATAACAAAGTTTTGACAGTGCATCATTTCGTGAAATACATAGTACTTAAAAGATCAGATTAATAGCATATTATTTATATTGACAATATAGATATTACACATTTTGGCAATCAACAGCACCAGCTGCATCATAATCATTATCATCGCCATCATCATAATCACTAACACTATCAACATTATAAATGTTTTAAAAATTATCTTATGTCATGCGTGTTTTATTTACAAAACATCCCTAGTCTAAAGATCGTTATTAAACCTTATATGACTTAGGCGGCCTATAAAATATGGCTGACCACTGAACTTAACATTATCATAAAACATAAATAATCCTGGTGATACACATCCTGGTCGAACTATTGTTCGACCATAGTACTAGGTCGGAAATAAATCACGCGGTCAATGTTACATGTTTGACCAGGATACATTTGATTGACCATGCAACACGATTTCTCTCCGCTAGTGTTGGGTGTTGTGTTTGCTGTGCGGAAACTAGGAATACTTTAGTGTGTTGGATTATGTAAAACAATGGACATAACGGTTTAATTTTGCAAGGAAACTGTGAGTCTATAGTATTTGCAGCAATCTATTTTTAGATTGAAACATTACCAAAAAATAGCGACAGTCGATTTGTACACTGTGTACCGTCATATATGTTGGGTGTTATTTACTGTTATTTACACGGCTCAAATTAATAAGTGTCTTACCTGCAATGAGTTTTGACACATCAACACCAATTACAGCTAAAACAAAAAGAACGATCTCAATTTTATTTACTCCCGAGCAGGGTGGTGATCCTAAAAATAAATATATTAAATAGTTGTTTCAGCTCTGATTTTAATTATACGTTTGATAACATGGCGGAGACAGATAAAGTTGATGTAAACCTCGACGATAAAACCGTGCTGGCAATAGCAAATGCCATCAAAGAACCATCCAATCTTTGGTTTTCAAGCCAAATGAAAAGCATGATAGAATCAATCAAGCTGGTGAAAGAAGTTAATCTAAAAATAGTAAATGCCGTATGTGCCGTATGTGTCCCTCCAGCTGACCTTATAATGTTCACGCTAATCACGATATCCTAATGCTATTTGTGTTTAACTATTAAGCATGTGATCGTGTGACTACAATTGTAAATCATGTTATCTCCTGACACTGTATGTTACATTTTAACTTACGTTGAAATAAGCTTTATCCTAGTATAAGTCGAAATATACATGTTATGGACTATTACAAAAGAATCCATATGTTTCCTATTATATTTTTAATCATTTGGTTTACAGTCAAATCTTCAGTTTGATTTTGTTTTTTTCTAAATTAGTATCGTATTTATCACGTCATGTCATAATAACAAGCTGTTTGACATATAACTTGCGATCTCAGGCTTCAATACTTGACAACGTATGTTGTCTGTGTTTAATGATGAAAACCGTATATTTCTTGATCAATTACTTGTGTTCGTTTGTCAGATAATGTGATAAATACACTTTGAGACTATAACCTTTTTTTTCAGTTAGACTCTCCCAATAGTGTAAAATTATTCTTGCTAAACTCCCAATACAATGAACGTGGAATTGTTTATAATTATTAACCGGTACGGGTGCATTGTAATTGTCAAAGATTTAATAGACGTGTGCAATGATACATCGTTATTGTCGTATACTTGTATTGTATTTGTGAATGTGTGTGTCCGCGTGTGTGTCTGCAAACGTTGTGTCTGCGTTTGTGCATACGCGTGATTGTAAAGTTACACATCAACAAATAAACATAAAACATTTCTTTTGTCGGACTTTATTTGTAGAATACTGTTTTAACTTCTTATTTGATTTAAACAAATGTCGTTAAACTTACTGTTACTCTGTAAAGCATTTAATATTGCTGCACTCCATTGCAAAATTGTATTTAAGTTTTTGATTTTATTTTTATATTGGTGCACTTTACAAAATGCTTACACATTTTAATATATGTAAGTGCACTTTTGTGTAAAGTAACATCGTTATACAGGCACTTATTATAGTCACTTGCAATACCTGTCTATTGTACTGTTGAGGTCTCATATTCTTAATCATACTGATAGTCAGTTTTTCTGTTGATCCTAGGTTATAATCATGTACTCTCTTTGCCTCTTTTCCCTCCTATCTCTTTATCTCTCTCATATCTCCGTTTCCTCTTTGCATCAATTATGAATCAAACAGCGTAAATAAGTCTTAAGATCAACCATTTCGCAATATGTCAGCATGATCAATTGCAACAAGCGTATCATGTCAGCGTTTATGGCTCATCTCGTACATATTGGAACATACCATTATGATGTACATAAAACAGAGACCAGCAAACGCCGTCATGGGTGCATATAGAGCACCAGCTATTTTTCCACTAGTCCTACACTTATTATATGTATGCCAATTATAGCTTAATGTAACAAGCCTATTTTCATTACACATTTATGTATACATGTACATGTCTACACACCGATCACTGAGAGTTAAACATCCATGCAAACGTTTCCTGATAGGAAAAGACATACACACTGACATTCTTTTTCTCAAAAAGCTTCTAAAATGTTTGTGGTGTAGGAACATGCTGTTGGATCCCTATAGTCCTATTACGATCATGTGATATTTGTCCAAACCCAGGGACTACTATGTCTGATTATATTTTTAACACAGATGCAAGCATTTCTTCCTTTCTCAATTCTTCATCAATTAACCACGTAGTTGTGTTCATTACAATATTCAAAGTCTGATGCAAAAAAAAAGATGTTCTTTACACAGGCCTACGCGAGTTTTACGTAATTGGTTTTACTGAAACATGGTTAAATAGTTTTATCCCATCTACTGATCTCCTCTTTGACGGCTTGCACCGACCAATTATCAAGGATCGCCCTTTCGATTCACATGGTGGCGTTACTATATACGTAAATGAATGAATTGCCTTCAAACGAAGATGTGATCTGGAATTGAATAATGTAGAATGTATATGATTTGAAGTGTTCCTCTCAAAAAATAAATCCATTATCTTTGGCTTGTTTTATAGACCGCCTAGTGCGGAAAGATTATATATGCATACACATAAAGATTTTTAGATATAGCCAGACCAAACGAATAAATGATATTATTATAACAGGTGATTCTAACATAAATGCTCTCGGTGAACCGTCGGCACGCAAAATTGCAGATTTATGTCAACAATATGACTTAACGCAACTAATTAACGAACCAACACATTAAACTGCACAAACATCTTCCATAATTGACCTAATCTTTTTTAAGTAATCGGAATACTGTACTACTTTCTAGAACAGGCGAACCACTGTTGGATCAAACTGTATGGTACCATTATCCTGTTTTTGTAACATTAACATTTAAAAAACCCAAATGCAAAACCTTTTATCTGGCGTTACGACATTGGGGATTATTCAAAACTACGACAATTAATGTCGGATACTAATTGGAATTTACTAAAATGCGAAAACGTTGATATATACGCAGAAAATATTACAAAAACAATAATAAAACTTGCAAGTTTATGTATACTCGGAGTTTCTCGTTTTTTTCCGTACTTTTAATATTGTGCAATCATAAAAGATCCAACTATGTTCGTCTGACACCCTGTAATTGTATTTGTATAGGGAGAAAAAACTATATAAGACATTGTCTTTCTTGTCTTTAGTTCCAATCATATTCAAACATGTTAACAGTATAAATGTTGTATGCAATTCTGTTTAAAACAATGTGTATTGTTTGAAATAAATATGTTTAAACTAACACGATTAACCAAAGTATTTGAAAAGACCATGTTCCCATGGTGACCAATGTCACCAGAGCGGAAATAAATGACGGCATGAAATATAGTTGATTATGGATAAAGCATGGTAATAGTATGGTCAATGTTTTAAACATGGTCAACCATGTTTTGACTGCGTTCATTTCACAGGGGTAGTTAACTGTTTTGTCGATTTGAATTATGTCATGCTCAAAGCAATGTCATAGTTTATTTAATAAATGCATTCGATTTTGAATAGTTTTTGAAGCAAACATACAGAACAAAACAGAATATTTTATTTAGACTTCAGCATATACAGCTAATCGTCATTAACATATATATATATAAAGTAACAGCATGCGTTTAAAGTACGTACACAAAATATATCATTGCGAAGAATGAAAAATGTACAAAAACAAGAAATACACATGTTTTCGTGAGAAAGGTAACAGAAGAATGTTGCTTTAAAATTTAACCTTCCATCTAATCATTGTGAATGTATTGTATGTATTTCTTTTGACCTTGCAGTCAAGGATTACCCATGAAAGTGCAAGCACTTATTTTCAATGGGGTCCTTTGGTTTTTGCTGAAGAGACAGCAAGCAGAAGAGACAGTATTGAGATACAAGGAATCCGGGTGCGATACCCAGCTCGTTGAGAATAGATCCATTGATTCTTTTACGTGATCAGTGTATAGCATCGATAAACGCGAGAATTCCCTGGGTTTCATACCAGTACATCTCTAATTGGGTGGGAAACACTTGAAGCATTTCTGAAATAGCCAGTGCCCCGGCCAGGAATTGAACCGGGTACCTCTGGAATGGTAGACCAAAGTGTTACCACTCGACTACCGCACCACCCTGCATATCCCCGTGGTTCATTAGAAAGGAGTGCCTTTTACTAAAGAGTTGCTATACAAGCAATTTTGAAATCTCAGACAGGTCTTGTTTGGTTATGTCGTTTGTCGTCTGTGTGCCTCCAACATTTCGGTGCATCAGATACTTATTTGAAAGGTGCACTTTTGGGGTACAATTCATTTTAAGTATTATTGGCTTGAGTCGATTGTTTAAATCATATCTATGTGTTATCTTTTATCTACGGTCTGCATATTAACATATTTGTTCAGACGTGGTTATGAAGATTATGACACCCTGAAGACTGTCGCTATGAAGTGTCTCTTAAACTAATTGAAGTGCCATTCACATTCCGCGGTTGTGTGTTTGCTATATTGCTAAGAGCGTCGAAGCCAAAGCTGATGGAACTTATTGAAAGCGCCTATAACACTTAATGCACTCAAGAAGTTATGGTAGTAAATGGCTTAAAGTCGATTTTACCATAGAAAAACTATTAGACAATTAAAAACGCCCACAATTGTATAAAGAATTTGTTCATTTGTATGCGACTTCCAAACAAAAATATATTTCTGTAAACATATTACTCTTGACGATGGTAGACACAAATATATTTTGTTTGTATCGAAAAAGTCCAGGCCTACCAAACAGACGCCATTACATGCAATTCAATTTAACCAAAAGGCATATTAGCAATCGAGACAAGACATGACAATTAATTATGAAACATGTTAAATGAATCAAAATAAAGATAATAACTCCCATATATTACCAAAAACACCGTTGCTTATTTAACATAATATGGCACGTTTATCAACATAAATCGGATCAAATGCCCTTTTGCTGCTTAAAATGTTTGTTGTATGTGTTGATTTAATAGTGATCAAATGTTAGCGCATTTTTTGCACGAAACATAATGTAGCAAATGTTTTTTGATGACAATTGAAAGTAACGTACATTAATTTTTACAGGCATTGAAGTCATTGAAGGCTTGCCAGATTTAGTTAAAAATGTCAATAACAATGCCTTTATAGCAAGAACAAAAAAAACATAAATGCATGTATCATCATACTATTTGTGAAATGAAATACAACTTCAATGAATCCTCTCAATGAAGAGAATAACAGCATTTTCTGAGCAATGTTAATTGATGAACAAATAAACATATCGACCCGGGGATTTACTGCCAGATATGTTTCCAATAACTTCTTGGATAATGGACTGTAACGCTGTTGTTTCCTAAAATACCATAGGGTTATTCCTACTTCCATTTTCAAGATACATTTTGATAATAATTTCATTTAGTGCAGATCTTTTGAATACTTACTTCAGTGTTACTCCCCAGTGTATACAAGGATTTGATCAGTGTTTTGTTATTAAGTAAATTAAATAAACATTCGTCACCTTCCGAGCACAAATTATGTGCTGAAGTTAATAAGAGTCACCACCACTTTTGCTTTGATCAACATTAAGATACAAAACATAATCAAGCTGGAATCTCCACCTTAGAGCGTTCAACGCATTTTGTTTTGTTATTGAGTTCGTATTTTTTATCTAGTTGAGTTTCGTTCTTTCGTTCAAATTAATTGAATATACATTATGCAATTTTCATTACTAATATGTACGAATTCCTAAATAAGTATTGAATAAAGACAATTTATACAGCCAATGTTTGTGTACTTTTTGGATAAAGATCACTTTACAAATTGGCATATGATTATAATACTATGAATTATTAGGGCATCCTAAAACTGAGTTCTTTCAACATATTCCGGCTTTGGTAAATTACACTTAATACCGAGTCAACCACGCTATATTGTGCTTACTATACTATCGTCAGCGTATTTGTGTTCTTGTATAAAGCAGAAAGTTTTCTTTCAAGTGTACTAATTCTTGTTTAGAGTCTTTAGAATGATTATAATGTGCACACACTGAAGATATTTATTACGAAGTTAATATCAGTTGGTGTGCCTCGCAAAGCTAGAACATCCACNATTCAGCGTGGTATAGTCACTTCAATTCATAACCATGTGCAAATTTAGATATTCGAAAACATTTACCAAACAGTTTGGACGCAGCATTGTGGTCTATATTTTAATATGAAAACAAACGTTCAAATAACACTGAACTACTGTCGTAACAAATCTATGTTTTAAATATTAAGCTTATACACCACATATATATAGTATTGTATTGTATCCTTCTTTTTTCGGTATCGTCTGGAGATAATATCTACACTACAAAACAGCAAGGATTTAGTTGATACTAGTATCAAGTGTGAACAATTGTGATCTTATATTGTAATTCTACAGAATTCATATTATCCTGTGGTGCTGCTTAATATTCCATGTGCGGTACAATGATGTTAGTGTGTATTTGCATTTGTATTTTGGGTGATTAATTCTGACAAGTGTGTGCGGGGTGGCAAGCATATACACGTTTAAAGCGCTGAATACATTACATGCACCGTTCTAAGGAGGTGACTTTAAGTTAGAATCATGTTTATATTCTATGTTGTGTAAAATTAAAAAAAAACGATGATAACAAAACTACTCGCCTGATAATACATTTGGAGTTTCATTATTTATATTATATATATATATATATACAATATTATATATTTCATATTTCATATATCATCATCAGCAGAAACAGTAGCAACAGCAGCAGCAACAACATCAGCAGCAACAACAACATCAGCAGAAGCATCATCATCATCATCATCACCACCATCATCATCATCATCCGCCTATCAGGTATGTTGTTGGATGCTGTGAGTAGCTCATCCGGGGACGCACATTCTCTCGCAATATTTCCAGCCAGCTTTTCTTCTGAATGCCTCGACAGCGTCCTTCCTCTAGCGAGCCTTGGAGACGGGCCTGTCTTTTTCCGCATGAAGCATCAATATCTCGCAGCCGTTCAGTTGGATAAAGACTACGCAGGGCGTTAGAGTTTCTAGGTGGTGGATTAGTTGCTTGACCATAACCTACCTAGTATGGCCGTCGCTGCGGTCACATACAATAAGCACACAATAAAAAATTAAAACCAAGAAATGTAGCCCGAACGACAGTTGTACATTTTTCAATAATAATTAAAATGCCAAATGTACCGAATATAAGTATACGTCACTTCGTTTGTACATTGCACTATCTGACATTAATGTAGAATGACATCAAGTTGCACGTATTGTAAATGTGTTAGCGTTTGTATTTCGCCCGTTGTAGACACCATCACCGCGAATTACCTACCCATTGCGTTAATATACCGACGTTGTACATCTTTTCAAACGCCATAGCAAATGGTTGGAAGTTTGACAATCTATGTGTAATTGCTTTAGTATTCATTCTGGAAGTTAAATTGTGATATAGTGAAATGACCGAAATTAAATATTGGTCTTCAAATATTATAGAAACATAGTGGATATTTAAGCTACTGATACTATATAATCAATTTAAGGTACTCAAGGTTTGATAAAAATGAGCTCTTTACAAAGTAGGTTGGAACATACGTATGCAAGATTTGACAAAGATTAAACACGACATGAAGTAGCTTTATACCTGCCGGGAACGTTGATTGGAGGCCATGTTCAATAATGTAAATTTATGCCATAATTTCATTAGTAATGTTCATTAATGTTTACCTAGAATCAATATTACATCGATCATTTATGGACACCAGTAGTACCAAAACACACATATAAACATTAATCACATCACGTATTCTTTCAAAATAGACATTGTCTTCACTGTTCTGTATCCCCCAAACAAATCCGTACTGGTCTTTCCATTGATTATAATAATGTATTCCTCGCAGAATAGAAGATTATTTCATCAATTTATCACTAGGAACGAATAAGGCATTTGTGAAGATATAATATTATCTTATATCTGAAAAAATGCGCTATATTGCAAAACACCCACATGCAGGCATATGAATGGGACATTCATTATCGAGGTAAAAGTCGTTTGCATACATAAACATCTACGTGTAATCGTATATGGTTGAAGCACAAAACAATTCTATAAAGATTCATCTTGACAACTGTTGACAGTATTATTTAGTTAATGTATTCTTATGTATTACATGTACAATTAAGCAAAAAATCGGATTCATAATTGTTATAGTTCTTGTATGTGTGCACAAACGGAATATTTAAAATTAATAATTGTATAAATACGCCATTTGATGAGACGTATTTATAAACTAAAAAATAGTGTAATCACTATTATTTCTTTACTCGAAATACATCGGTGGAATGGCATGTGTTCATGACACTTGTATAACAGTTTGTTTCCACTAAGTTTACTGCAACATATTATATGTTCTTGTCTCCGATTTGTAATACAATCCATTTTTTTGCAATACATGTGTTTAACCATAATTGCGCGTGACGTGATATTTGAGCAGTGATTTGATATAATTATTGCATAAAAAGAGCCCTCAAACATGTTTTGTCGTTGCTGTCATTTTTGTTTTTTAATATGTTATCAATACCAAAACAAGTATCTCGGCAGGTGCATTAAACGATATTGTACGCTTAAGAAAATGCATTTATAGACAAGCGTTACACGTGTTTTAACTATTTATAACTAACTATCTTACCTAGTCAAAATGAAAAATCTTGCACCATTTACGATGTAATATTGGCTATTGCCAATTTTATATTAAACGGTTAGTAACTGGAAAGATATTGGCCTGATACAAATGATACTTGGGTATAGGATACATGTAGCAAAGTATGCAAATGGGACTGTGACAACATGTGTTTGATATTTATTTGCTCATTCTAAACATAATTAGCACAATTCTAAGTACAAATAAATTGCATAAAAAGTAATGCTGATAATTATTTTAAAGTGAAACAATTGTAGCCAGTGTGTATAAACGAAGTCCAATTGTGTGATTATATATAAAATATATTCGGGAACAGGTTAATATTTGTAAATATCTTAAAACACGAGATGCAATAACAGTGTTCATTTCAAGAGAAAATCACCCATTAAGGCAAGTAATTAAGCAAAATCACCAGCCAAAGCTTGTTATCGTGAAGCTTGTAACGCTAACATTTTTTTTCACAAGCGGTCCATTATAAAATTATAATTGTATATTATATATGTGTATGTATCACTTTATGATAACGTTCTCTATCAGTCTTGTTAGATTATATAATGTAATTACTATTTTTAATTCGGGTTAGCTGAAAAAAGACTTTAAGGGCTTACAATTAACTGTTTTGAAATCAATGTGTACAATCCTAACCTCTGATTTTAGGAATACTTCATTTTCCTCACAATAAATTAAAATGTTTTTATATGACGAAACTAATGTAAGGATGTACATATTCACTGCATTTAATATGACTTCTCTATAATAAGTATAGACTATGTGTCCGTTAATTGAAGGATTGTTTGGAAGTTTTAGATACTCATAATACTCATACCCGCTATGTTGGTAGTTTAAGTTAAAGTTTAATTAATTCTGTTGGTTAAACTGGGTTATTTTTGCATTAATGATTCATATCAAGTACACCTTTCTTTTCACACCTATGCAAAATCTCCAGCAGATGAACTCTAAAGTCAACATAATTGTTCATGTGTAAAACAAAACCATAGTAAGAACGTATGTAAAACAAAATTTACAATAGTTGAACATAATTCATAACATATTCAGTTAAACATCGCTGTATATTTAGTTAACGAAACCCAGTGCAATTTCCGTTTCTGTATACTGAAACGCTTCATCACCCCTATAAGTATATTTGCTTTGCTTGCATACGACACCATTGATTTAATTTAAGAGCGTAAATCCATCGAAATGCAGTCAAGCTTAAGATAATCTTTGAAGAACTTACAAAGTGAACACCGCACAGTTTTCAGCATTTGCGAATTAATATTGTGACAGTTACAAAACAAAATTAAATAAATTTACCAGTAAGCTTTCACTTTAGTGTTGACATATGTCAATATATTAAAACTAAAGAAAAATTGCATGGAAGCTTACGGTCGGAAAATTAAAAAAAAAATAAATTGGTCGAACTTATGGCAGACATAGACGGAAGTCTGTATGCTTATTTCTTTTTGAATGAAATCTTTAGCTTAGCATTTCATTAGCAATACTATCACTGGAAACATATAGGAGTCATACTCTAACAAATTTCTAAAGTCATCAGCTAACATCTTTCTCTCTGAATGTTGTGATGCTTAATCCAATATGCAACAACATCTTTGGTATCAATAACCAAACGATCATTAGGTCACAAGTATCCGACACCTGTCAGGCTAAGTGACGTAAAACTTCGCCTGTTTACAAAGTTGGGTGGCGCGTGTCACCTATGATGGAATTCCAGCCAATCCATTACATTGAATAAGAGTTAAATATGACTTAGCCTTTAAAGAGTACGTCAATATGTATTATGATATGCACAACAAACACAATGACGCACTTGAACACTTCAGTATGTGATTGTTATCAGATCACATTTTATTCATACGTAGTGTCTTTTAAAAGGTTAATAATGTTTTTGCAATTTAATAAATCAATGCCTAAAACCGAATTAACATTTATGAAAGACAGAATAATGAATATCGTTTTTAAATTGAAATTCGGTAAAAAGTACGCAAGAAAAATACTATCATAACAATTCATTGATAGCGGTAGCATTTCAAATATATTAGGAGCGGGTCTTTTTGTTATGTCACCAGTTCAAATATTTATAATATAGTTATCATTTTTTTTTATTCCAAGAAGAGAACATGTAATAGATTATCTGATAAGCGGTATTAAGGCTTGTTTGTTCAGATGAGTTAATATTCGTTTTGAATCCATTTTTAGAAAATTCTAAAAACGTTAATAGGCGCTGGAAATAAGTTTCAACAGCTGTGTGGTTTAGCCGCTCCTAGCATCTAATGTACAAATAAACGCAAAGCTCCAAAAGAAATTCCAATCATGTGAAGAGACACTATATAATGATTCAGGGTGTTTGCAAAAATAGTACACAATGTAAACAATAATTTAATATACAAGTAATATAAAGAAGTGAAACTCCAGCTGCTGGAGCAGTATTGAAATCTTATTATAAACAATTAGTTGGTCCTTTATTTATGGCAAGTGACCGATTGCCGAAACAGTACAAAACAGCACAATACAGCACAATACAAAACAACATAAACACAAATAAGAATAAAGCTGGGGTCACCGCCTTGGAACGGTCAATGCAAAACGCAAATAACGTACAATCAGTTTTAAACACGTATTCTTAGTATTTTAATGCTGTTTGATAAATGGAGCAACAGTTTATTTGCGTTTTATTTTTCGGACGGAAAGACAATGTCACAATTCATTCAATTTCGATAAAAAACATGATCATATGTTTACTGTTGATACACTTTTTTAAAGTAACATTAATACTCACAAATCAACGGAAATTTCGTAAAGTATTTACTAAAATAATGTTACCCAATAAAAAATCAATGTTCCTTATAGCAATACAAAATTTCAAAGTCAGATGTGTTCTGGTAACATAGATGTATGTGGATATAAAATGCTAGTTTTTAATTTTTTGGGTACACAAATAATTCCATTTTATAACACCACACTGATATCTATCTATACGACACATGAACACTAACATGGTACCAGTTTAGTGTTTTTGTGTAGCATGAATAGATATAGTCGCGGGACATTAAAATGGAATTAATTGTGACACGAAAAATTAAAAACGTGCATTGTATATCTACAAACATCTATGTTACCTGAAAACATCTCGTTTTAAAATTTTGGATTTGGCTATAAGGAACATTGATTTTTTATTGGGTAACTTTATTTTACGAAATACTTTTCGAAATTTCCGTTGATTTTTTAGTATTAATGTTACTTTAAGTTTCATAGAGTATGATATTTTAAAGATAGTTTTTTTCACAAGTTCCAAAAGGTCAAAAGACCCATGAGGACAACATATTTACAAGCAACAAATGGCAAGACAGCGCACACAAAGTNATATGCTATCAGATTGAGTCAAACTCAAACAAATAGACAGCTATTATATGGCTGCATTCAATAAAATATTCGTTCCAATCATTACCAGATCATTCATTTCGTTTTAGGTGTTTATTGCATAGTTAACTTCTTCAACTTATATAGCTACGTCAAGTTCTGGAAATGCAGAATTTGTTAAGTAAAACTCATTATTTACACAGAAAACTTCTACTTCAGTATTCTAAATATCTGACATACTGGAGAATTGTGTAATTTGGTAAATGTTAAATGTATTACTCCGATGTTCTTTTTTCCTCAATTAAATCATTTAAGTATTTGATTTCAGAAGTGTTTGAGAGAAAAATGGTGTAATGTGAAACGCCTGAGATGTTTATTTCGCTATCTATTGATGCCATATCTCGCCCACGAAAAGATATGTGCCTTGTTGGACCCTCTTTCATAAGGACGACACCATTAGAAAAAGGGAAAGTTTGCTCATTATGAGCGTATTCTTCTGTTGCCTCTGTATTTTGAACTTCATTATGAACATTAAACGTGTATTAATCACGAGTTCGCTTCATTTACATTACGAGTAGATGCTTTCAAAATCATCTGTTGCAAGATTCATGAATCAGGATAAGGGTAAGGTCATACTAGTATATTTGAACACTTTATAAAGCGACACATTTTCAACCTTACCAAAATGATGGAGATTGAAGACGACAGTACAAAATGTCATAGAATATGAAGACATTGCTTTTGTAGGGTAAACATCAGTGTGGAATATAGGGAAAATTGCTAAATTTGAGCAATTTCCCATTAACACAATCATGTTTAGAGTCGTCTGTAATGGTTAGGCAAAGGTCTAAGGGATAACTAAAGTAATACGATCACATAATTGTAAAACGTTCGTATGCGTGGGTTTGGAGTAAACTGTAAATTATTTGTATGAGTCCGCATATACTGTACCTTATTCAACTTGTTACAGTTCGTTGGATTGTGTGTGAAATATGGATTAATTAAATGTTTGGAAAGAATTAATCAGACATCTAGATTTAAAATTCTGTGGTAGGGTAAAGCATCCTAGCGTAAATCAATGGATAGATCGGGTTCTTATCGAAAGTGCTTGTAAATCACGAAACTTCCCGAAGTAAACAATTGGTCGAATTAAATCATTCATTTTTCTGCATTAGTTTTTCCTCAGTATTAAATGTTAGTTTGCAAGTAACGTTCGACTATTGTTTTAGAAATTCAAAGAGGTCACCGGAGGACACTGGTCCAGGAGAGTCGGAATCCGGATCCGAAGGTCATGGGTTCAAATCCCGTGATGAGCGGGGTCAAACTTTGCGATTTTTCAGAAAACACATTTCGGCTCAAGAACTGGTTATTGATCCAAGAATCAGAAATTGAGAGTGATTGATAAAATGTCAAAAAAACTTGTTTCAAAATGATAAACTTAAGAAAGTAAAACAACAGATAATGCTGAAATCTCTTTGAAAAAAAAGTATGTTGAAATAATTCAAGTGGAATTGAGAATTGCTGATTATAAATGAGTTCTTCATTTTTCGTGGCTTTCAAATGTACTCTGCTGTAAAGGAGTAATAAAGCGTTTGTAACAGGATAAAACAGACGACTTCTAAAATGAATGTGGGAAATTCTTGAAATCATCAATATATGTCTCTTCTCCTAGGTAATACTTTAGAAAGTTAACACTATTTCAGTGGCATCTGCCCGTTCCTTCACTTGGGTTGTCCTAATATTTGAGGTTTGGTATTGATTTTAGTGATTCTTTTAATTTGGACTGATCCAAAATGTACGCAGGGTAGTGTTTGTGCTTTTTAAATCCGAATGTTCATTTTCATACCAAGGGTTCTTTACCAACGAACGGAACAGTGTACAAAATGAGTAGGAGTGAGGTATATTACGGCGGACTTTACATGTTGTTGGTGCTTATGTACAATGCAGCAGTGTCAGGCATAGCCATTAACCAAACCTGTGAAAAGATCGAAACTACGGTACTAAATTGAAAAGGTGACTATGTGCCAATATCGGTACCGGAAGGGACAAAAAACGTGATATTAGAGGGAATTAATTTGAATAAATGTAGAAAGGGAAGATTCCACCACCTATCGTGGACAGATGTACGGTATTCACAGATACATTCTAATGCCGGCTCTGAGCCAAACGATGACGCGTTTTCTGGACTGCATAATCTTCAGCATTTGAAGCTGAAATGTTGTGAGCTTGGACTGCTGAAGAACAGATCATTAGAATGGTTACCCCGTTTAGAAGAGCTAGGCCTTTCTGATAATGAGCATATATGGCATTGGAGTTTTAAAGTGGCTGAACCTTGCAAAATCTCAATCTTTCTACTCCAATCCAATATGGCTAAATAAGGACAATCTTGATATATTATCCAATAGGCCTATTGAATTTTTAGACTTGTGAAACTATAACATTGCTTCTTTGGATGTTAGTGCATTTAATAAATTATACAGGCATCTCCGCCATCTTGTTTTAAAAGACAGCACCATTTAAGTTCCAACATTATCTTACGTATCAGGTGTACCTCAGTATTCAACATGCAAAACACTGAGGACATTGGACATTCGAAATATGTTCTCACATGATCTGATGGTATCGTTAACTTTTTTAAATGCGTCCAATACTGTGTTCAACAAATACAATCCTCTGTACAAACGTGCACACGCTTTTCACAAAAGCTTTCAGTTTTCTTGAAACGCTTCTGGCTAGGAATATACTCCGGAACAAAAGGCAAACGTAAGAAACATTGTCTTCGACTTGACAATGAGTCCTTTAAGCTTTCGTCAGATCGACTTCTCCCGAAACAACATACGGACGTTTAATATAACGGCATTTCTACACCCGATGACCAGGGGTAGTCTTACAGACCTGGACTTATCAGATAATTTGATGGAATACATGTCACCCAAAGCACTGAACCAATCGTTAAATATTGAAACTCTTAATCTTTCTCGGAACAATCTGAAAGCTATGTTTAATTTTCAAAGGTTCGATTTTAAAACGTTGCTTTATCCTCTCACAAATCCTAAGAGATTGTCTATATCACACAATAAACTGACCGCCATACCAAACAAAATGTTCATCAATAACCCTGAGTTACAGCACATGGATCTATCGAACAATTTTCTGACTGGGATACACTTCAAATTTGATCATCTTATTCACCTGCAGGTTCTCGCTCCGAGCGAATAGCTGAGAATAGCTCAGAATAACTGAGGAAGTCTCGCTAGCACTCGAATGTGATAGAAATTTGGTCTGTTGCATAGAATTTAACTTCAAGCCCGGACTGCCAGTATGCATTGAAGTCCAAAGTTGTATTGAAGAGTCTGCAGTTATCATCTTCGTCGTTTCAAACAGATTTTGTGAGAAAAGCTGGTGTAAAATGGAGGTAGATACGGCGAACGCTCTACGAAAACCTATTGTATTGCTTATGCTAGAACATGTAAACCATGATATAATGACTCCATACATGCAGAAAGTGTTTAACCGCTACACCCGGGCCAAGTGGCTTCATGACCAAGATGGCGGACAACCACACCCGCCCTTGCCGGTTCTCGTCTCCTCAGTGATTGAACTAGGAAGTTCGTTTAATGCAGAAACCAAACCGAACAGGAACGTCAATATGAAGAATAATCCCTACTTTAACATTTTACCCTCATACAAACGCCATCTGACGCCTCTGCAACAGACGACATTTGTTAAACCTTGAGTCGAAAGGAGAGTTTTTTCAGGATTAGCGAATTTTCCTGTCGTCTCAAGGTTTTCGATTTCTCTTTAATAAAAAAATAGCTTTTGTTGTAAAGATCTTTTCTATTATCTAGAGACGGTTTCAAAGTCATATGCTGCACGTGTTTTTTTTAACGGGGAAAGGGTAAACATTTTGCCTGTTTTATTACACCCAAAGCAGACGACATGGGCATCAAAGATGTAAAACTACAGCCATCTTTTCGAAATAATATACATTCAAATAATTTAGGCGGAAAAACATTGACACACAAAGAGAAATCGCCTATCTTCCATTTGTCTCACTATTTTTTCAATGGCATCAGCTGAACATGTAACGGAAGATGTTTGTATTTGTGAAACGGTTATGTTTGCACTGAATTAAGACACGTTTCACTTTGTAAACAAGGTGCCAATCATAATGAACAGTGGCCACGGTATATCTAAATAAGTCGTGTACACCATACAAACAAATCCAAGGGCACGGTTTTAACGAAAGCCGTTTAACATTCGATACGCTGATGCCCAAGGATAATGTAAAGGAAAGATAAAAGAAAAGAAAAGAAAGGTATCCCATTGTCGTCTGCATCAATAAAAATAACTTATCTGAAAACATCTTCATGCTATTTTATGTATATACATTTCAACGATAAACAGACTTTAGTCAAATCCTGTCAAACGTATCATCGTTTTCTTCATGAATATTTTTTGCGTTATTATTTGAAAACAAACTTTGAATAAGTTTCTATGTATTTTTTTGTTTAATATATTAGTGAAACAAGATTTCCTCGATTAAAATATTAAATAATGTTCACGTTATCCTTTTTTGGAAAACGTGACAATCTACATTGAAATCATTGGCAGACAATACCATTGTGTTAAACTATTTTATCAAAAAGGAGATACATGTAGCTTGACTTAAAACTTTGTAATTTACACTTGTTTGTTTGATTGACGCTGTGATAGAATTTCTATTCAGGGATAAATGCGTCGATAAAAAAAAGAATAATGATTACATTACGAACAATACCTTTGCTTTGTTAGTATGTCAAGTAGACCAAGGTCTTCTTTGAGATGTTATTTGGCATTAGGCGATCGTCTGATCTTTGGCACCCTTTACACGTAGCCGAGACAACAGGAGCTTGACATTCTATAAATAAATAATGTCTATGTGTCCATTATGAAAATAACCCACCCACCCTACCTCTCTAAATAGAGAGATGGGTGGGTGGGATAATTTCATAATGAACACATAAACGTTATTTATTTATAGAATGTCCAGCTCCTGTGCCGAGACATAATACACTTCAATATTCTATATTGATTATCTACTTTTACCTGATTACATATCACATGATTTATAAGTCTGTTAATGTCTGTTTTAAAGCATTCTTTCTTTTAAAGAAAATGGTTTCATGTATGGCTGTTTAAGTTTAGGATGTTTCTCACTAGAAAATAACACATTTTAAATTTATATCATAATTTGCTATTTTCAATCAACGTTTTAAAGGTACTGTTTGTTCCAAAAATTGATCATTTTCCCACATTTGTTTACACTTCAAAAGTTAATTTTGCATTAATTAGTTTATGTTTATGCTTTTTGACATAAAGTCCGGCATTTCTGGACATGAGCATGTTAAAGTTCGAGCATTTTCATAAAATGCTTTTGAAAAAACCAACCCTGCACCCATGGATTTACCTTGTGAATTGTTTTTTAATTGGATCTTAAAGGGATTGTTAACCACGAATGACGAAAAAAGAAAAGTTCTAAAATACCGTATTTTTCTCAATTATTAGTTTCTATTGATTAAATATCACGACTGGTATATAACATTACTTGAAAAAAGTTCATAGTTTCAGTATATTCGGTAATAACATTTCGCGATGTGAAATCGCGAAAATAGTTGACATAACGATATACACACTATAAATAACGCAAGTAGATTGATCATTTTATATATAAAATATATACATATCACTACGCATGCACACTTTGCATTCCTGGGTTAACCACGCGACGATGAATCATGTATTTTTGTATTTATTTATTTTTACTGGGTATGCATACCCAGTAAAAAAAAAAAATACAAAATAAAGTAAAAATAAAAAAATAAACTTGTTTCAAGTAATTGTATATGCCAGTCGTGATATTTGAATCAATATAAACTAATAATTGTAACAAAAAATACGGTATTTTAGTACTTTTCTTTCTTCGTCATTCGTGGTTTACAGTCCCTTTAAAAAGCATTAAATTTTAGAAACCAACGTTTTAATGGATTGTTTTATGTGTTAAGACTGTCCCTCACTTGAAAATAAACACATTTTGTATCATTATTATATAATTTAATATTTTAGATTTTTTTTAAGATGCCCTATTTTATTTTAAAAATCGCTCATTTTCTCAAAGGAATTTTGCGTCATTTAGCTTTTGTTAATTCTTTCTGTCAAAAAAGTAAGCGTTTCCAGACTAGATATAACATTTCAAGCAATTTAATCAAATACTTTTGAAAAAAGAAATTCATTGTAGCCATTTTACCTTACCCATCACCTATGGATTTACTTGTATAAAACAGTTTTTTAAATTGTCTGTTTGTAAAGCATTCATTAAGAACAAGTGTTTTAATGGATAGTTGTATGGGTCAAGAATGTCCCTCACTGAATTTTGGACGGTCCAAACGTCACGTGATAGTGGGTGAAATGCCGCTGTCCCTAATAGCAACTACATTATATAATAATACAATACAATTATTTATTACACTCCGCTTCTTACAAGAGAGAACTAGAGGTTAAGTTACATAACACCATGAGAATAACTAGGCATACAATACCAACATACAAATGAAAGAAACAAAAACACTGTCAAATACAAAGCCTTATCTATGACCAGGGACAGACAGTTTAGAAAACTTACTAGCATGGGTTATTGCTCGTGGTCAGCAAATTCTCCCATATAAAACATCTCTTGTATAAATTTACAAACACATTACAAAAAGTTTGAATTATCTGAATAGTTGTCAAAATGTATTTAGTATGATTTTTATGAATGTACACAGTTTAATCTGCACCATCTTAGACTTTGTGTTAATTAATGATTCGAATGTGAAAAAGTTGTGTCTGTTATGAATTATTGTTGGGAGTTATGTTTTTCTTTCTTGTAGGAGGGATGTGCATTCTAGAAGGTAGTAAAATTCATTTCCCATAGAGTTTTTGTTGCAAAAAGTGCATTTTTTTTCATCCAGATCAATATTTGTCCATCTTCGACAATCAATTGGTAATTTGTGGTTATTCGTTTGAAACTTGGTCATGTATGTAAATAATGTTTGGGGGATTTCTATTATATATTTTTCAAAGCTCGAGATCTTTTTTATTAACTTATATGTTTGACAACTGTTGATAATATTATTTTCTATTAAACTGTACCATAGGTTTATAGATAAGTATTTTAATTTCTGTTTAACACTTAACTTGATCCATTTCTTATTTGGGTAATTATGACTTTCCCAAATATTTATCAAAGCACATTTATTGAAGATACCTTTGGTGCCTTTGATCCAATAAAAAAGGGGCATTTCACCTGCTGTGTAAGTGTTGATGTACATATGATATTTTATGCAAACATAAAATCTTGTATGCATCTGACCGAACTTACTTTTCGGTCGTCTGCTTAGAAGTCGCAGGTCTATTTATATCCCATTACCAGCGCTTCTAAAATGAGATCATAACATATCTGCAGCGACCAATCAGAATGCTCCTCAGCCATTGTTATTCGATTTCGTAATTGGGGAAGTTTCGTTTCAGGAGAAATTTACCACTTCCTCCCTTAATCCATCCTCCTCAATACTACTCTATCTGACTTAAATAAGTACAAATACTGCTATTCTGAAGGGAAAAAAAATAAAAAAAAATGTGTGTAGACAATAATTGTTCATCTTCTTATTTTGTATTTCCTTTGTCATTACCTTTTCATATTTTTGCAGTGACTTGCCAACTCTGTGCGGTGTCGGTTGTTTGTCGCCCAGATATGGCACAGTCAAGTCTTATGTCATTTTATGATCTGATATTTGATTATATAACATGCTTACTTTTGTCACATTAGAATCGTATGTTTTGATTATATAACATGTATTTTATAACATGTTTAACTGTGACATTTCTGGCAAATCGGAATTATCTGTGTCATACTAGTCCAACTGCCCCAGAACCNATATATATGTAATTAAGTGTTTCGCTCGTATTCAGTTAATTGTGTCCAGTATGAGATGATCCTTGTTTCTATATCAATTTACAAAGGGTAAACACCGGCTTCTCCGTATACAATATGGCTAGGCGTGGATCTGTTTTAGTTTAAGAATATATTTTATAAAATTGGAAGCGTTCTATGATTTCATTATTGCCATGGCCCAATAGTTCACACTTATAAAGCAGGATGGGTTATTCCTATTGGATTATCGATATGTCGAAGTTCAATAAACCAGATCAATTACTTCTAGATAACAGACATTCGAGGACTTCTATCGGTTATAGCTTTATACGGATTGAAACCAATGTTGACAGTTTCTGTAGGAGCTTTCAGCAATTGTTTTCAACCTGCATACAGCTGTATTTTTTAACATTTAAAAGGGACGTATCTTTTCTGTTTGCAGTACTAGGCATACATTTCGGGAAATGGAATGGGAACATGTGTAACCTTAGTAACACGGCTACGCAATAATATCACCTGACTCTTTCAAATTTGACCTGGGGTCCTGAGTTCGAGGACCGGCTCGGTCAATATTCTTTCAGAGGTTTAATGGAAACAGTATGGCACGATTTGTTCGTCTCTCACCACTTTACAATTGTGTTCATCTGGAGAGCAGTCCATGGCATGGCAAAAATAATTTTTTTCTTTACTAAATGAGTTAGTATTTTTTTATTATAGTGACTTGCAAACAACAATATACAGTAGCATTACAAACAATTACTATAAACATCCGGCCGCGCAGGGCCTTTAAGTCACTTTAAACAGTATACAACGTCGATAGAAACAGCGAGTAGAAAAGAAAGATAGAAAAAAAAACATAATAAACATTTAAACATATGTGCAAACTAACTATCTGATATTGATGTATACATAATGTTCCTATACACTATTTACACGTTTTAAAGTGTGCTTAATTTTTTTCTTTTTCATCTTTTTTGGTTTTATATTAAGACAGAAATTCGCTAAAATTAGCCTCGATTCCGTATGTACCCATACACATTCTTATAGAAAGGCTTGCCTGCGAATCTACTGAAACAATGGAAACATGCACTAAATTATAAAGCAATATCCGTCTTTTTTTTCATCGCATGAACAATAGGTTTTGCTACTTGAATTTAAATTTTTGATACAAACTACAAGTTTATATAAATGTTTGAAAACGGTTATTTTACTTTTAAGTTAATAACAGGAGCATGGATATGTGTACTGACCGCCGTGATATTACTACTGTTGAAACCGGCAATAAATCCCAATCCAATCAAATTTTTCAATGCCAGATATTTTGTGTGCTATTTGTAAATGATATTCTGTTCAGTTTCTATTTATGGAACTTATTATTCCAGACAATCGTTGTTTAAGCTGGAATGAAATGAAACATTTACCCAAAATATATGGACATCGAATATTAGAATTAATTGGATATTCCAAGTCGGACTCGCTACCGACTAAGCTATTGAGGCTCGATGGCATCGAAGTAAAGAGAACGAGTACAAATTAATCATATTTTCAAAGGATAAATTCCTGTTCGATATTAATCTAATAAATATAATCTTTTCCTTTTCAAGCTTCCGCCAATGAAATGATTATTCAATTATCGTATCAGACACATTCGAAATTAGTTTGTTTAATCGATTTCAGACCAACCTTCGCCATTGTTATTAACATTTGCTTCCTGATGAAGCTTATCACACACGTTGTCCCTCGCTCGGAACCTATTACTCCATAGAAAATGATAATCGAACTACCGGATATCTCGATGTAATCGTCGTTCCCTTGTAAAACTTGAAATGGATATTGTTTTTAATTCTAAGCCCGTGCATATATCTACAACGTTAAGAGACAGCTTAATACAGGATAGAAGCAATGCAAGACCTATAAAGTGTAGAATTGCTTGTAACAAGCAATGTCTACCTATGTAACAATTTTCATGATGGAATTATCATTTTCCATAAGAAACAACTGTCGCCTGCTATTAGACAAGTCTTAACCCATTTATGCCTAGTGGACCCTCCCATCCTTCTAAATTGGATCTTTTTATTTCTAAAATTAGGGATGTCTAGTTTATTTATTTCTATATTTAGAATATGTCTTACAGAAAAAATCCTTTAAGCAAACAGCGCAGACCCTGATGAGACGCCGCATCATGCGGCGTCTCATCTGGGTCTTCGCTGTTTGCCAAGGCCTTTTTTTCTAGACGCAAGGCATCAATGGGTTAAATTACAACATGGAATAATATATTAATACAATGTACACTTGCAGCAAATTAAGACAGCATAGAAAAGAAGAGTCTATGGTGGATGATTAGTCAGAGTCTTAGATAAAGGGATTATTTCCATCGCTAGCTTTTACAATTTTGATCAAAACCCTATGTTGTTCTTACTCATGAGAATCTTCTAGAACAGATGATTATGAACAGTACCGACCACATAGGATTTGATCAAACCCCTATGTTGTGCGTACTCACTATAATCTTCTAGAACAGTTGATTATAATGAGTACCAACCACTTCGGATCTATTAAACGATTGGTGAGTTATTGGCTTGTAAAGACCCCTTTAATCCACTTTAGCTACGATCCTGGTCAGATTCTGACAAGTATCTCGATTTCATTTTGTATTAAACGACCATCTTCAAGACCTTTTCAAGGTGTTCTATAAGACAGGTGGCTGCTTTATACAGGATGCTATGCATGTAGAAAGCTCCTTTAGGAGCTTTCTGCATGCCTTTGCATCCTGTGTTAAGCTGTCACCTGGTTTAAAAGACATTCATGCTTTGCTTAAGAGTGGTCGTTTAAAAACAGATCGACTGTATCGAAATTTATTTTTATTCTGTGGTTGCTGTAGGGCTATATAGAAGTGGGGGAGGTGGGGTCTCGACATTTTGTTAAGAAATTTAAGAATGGGCAAAAACTACAATTTCTTAAGTTATATGCACATATACATTCATTATTGACATATGAATTTATTTTGTCAAATTAAACATGACAAAAAGCTGCATATAACGCTGTTTTCTAACCTTTGCCTGTGGCATAGGTTACACTATAAGTTTATATCAGGTCATGAAAAATATTCGAACAATGCCATTAACAAACGTTTTGAAATATTTGTTTGGTACCTTCTCATTCTCGATAACAAAGAGACATTTAATATAAAGAAAAGAACCCACATTATCTTTTTGATTATTTGGAGAAGGAAAATGTTTCAGAACCTCCATTTAACCCAGTTTAGCAAGAAAATACAAAATAAATCAATGTTACAAAGTGAGAAACTGCTTATAATATGTTATTTCTTCCTTTGTAACAATGATTTTTTGCAAATTTCAAGATGGAAATGTCATTTTTTATAATTAACAACTGTCGCCTGATATTAGACAAGTCTCAAATTACCACATGGAAGAATATGTTAATACAATGAACACTTGCAGCAACTTGAGATGCAGGGATTATTTCAATCGCAAACTTTTCTTTGTTTGGATCAAAGCTCTAAGTTGTGCGGACTCAAAAGAATCTCCTAGAACAGATGATTATTATGAGTACAAACAACATAGATAAAGGCCCTTTTACGCCACCATACCTAGACACCTGTCAGGTTCTGAGAAGTATATATATTTCTTTGTATTATGTGGTGGCAGTAGGGCTTAAATACAGTTAACTTTCGTTATTTCAAAGTCGGATATATCGAAATATCGAATATAAAAGTAAATGTTAAATCCATTATTAAAGTTTTAAATGTATAAGATATTTAGTTTTTATCGAATTACTATGTCTACAAATTTAATAGACAGCTAACTTAATACACATTGAGGAGCTTTCAGCATTGTTTTCCATTTGAAATCACTTCCTGATAGTCGGCCCGATGTCCAATCAACACTTTCGGGTCGTTGTAGCCTAGAAAGAATTCGTTTGAACAATCAAAAGTCTCTTTTCAATCGAGTCTCTACTAGCTAGTATTATATAAACAGTACTTATGTTGAGACTATGCATTTCGAGCCATTTCAAGCTACTTTTACGGAAGCTTTATCTTTGTCTTGTAGAACTACATTTCTCCGAGGATGAATTAAGAGATTCTTGTCAACAGGTCAGTAATGACAGTTGTACAATGGCTGCTCGACTTCTTCTCCGCATAACGACCGATAGCTCGAAAACGAAACGTTCCATGTGTTCATTTTTATTTATATACGGAAACAATTCATCTACATGTATGTGGATCGGATACCCGCGAGCTTGAATCTCTCCCAAAACGTCTATATGAATGTTCAAAAGTTTGTGATTTAACATAGAGTGATTGGGGTCGAAATGATACCTGTCTGAGTCCTACAGACCGACCAAAGAAGGCCTTTTCTGCGTGTGCGATATCAATGATTCCCGAATATTATCGTATCTTGACATCGAACCATTATCCAAATACCTCTCTGAAAACGACCAAGTCCGATCCGAAATTGCATGCGAGTTGAACGCACAGAAAAAACTATATCGTTACAGAAAAAGTCCGGTTTTTCAACCTTGCTCTATGTATCATATAAAGAAAGTGTTCGTGTCGCGTCTATATCGGACATTCTCCATATACGAGTTATCATATACAGTTGCAAGGTTCGTAGTTTGATCATACGCAAGAAGAAGAGCTGTCATTTTCAACAATAATTAACTTACTCGGGACAATACTTCCGTTAATGCAAAGAATCAATAAATCCTTGAGTGTAGACAGGTCTGTTCGCATTAAAGTGACGTAAATTGCCACAATATACACGTTTGGTATTTAATTCTCATATCCGTGACTTGTTAAGAGTTTCTTTCTGTGTTGGTGACTAAGAAGGTCCATTGGGCCGGGTTTGTCATTTGTTTAAATTATGTATGTATACATTGTTATCTTCAAATAAGTCACGTTATTTAAAAATCTGTCTATAAACTAACATCATTAACATTGGAATCCGAAACATATTGTTCGGACATATATTCTTTTCTCGTTTGGTTCTCGACATTGAAGGAACTCCCTAGCTCAAGAACAGATGTAATGATAACCGGCCAGGGCGGATGTGGGTGTCCGCCATTTTGCTCCTTTACCCATGACGCCCTGGAGTAGCGGTTAAACAGTTTAAGGATATAGGGCGTCATTCCTTCCAGTTGTACCTTTTCTAGCATAAGCAAAATGACAGGTTTTCTCATTGCGATCGCCGTATCTACTTCCATTTTGCACCAGCTTTTCTCACAAAATTTTTTTGAAACGACGAATATGATAACTGCAGACTCTTCAATACACCTCATGGCCTCAATGCATACAGAGATACCAGGTCTGAAATCCAATTCTCCGCAACACACCAAATTTCTGTCGCATTCAAGTGCTAGAGAGACTTCCTCCTTCATTCTAGGAAAAATGTTCTCAAGGACGTAATCCCCATCCTCATGGCAAAATGACAGAAATATAAGATTCTTCAGTTTGTCGCCAACTTTGATCTTTTTCACAAATCTTTCCATGGCGTTTTTCTTGTTTAGTCTCCTGCGCCAGATAAGCACAATGATCACACAGACAACAAGTATCGAAGCTGAGACAATGCCAACTATCAGAGTAATTCTAAGAACTTCAATCAGTTGACAATAGTCTTTAGTTTTCTGCGAAGCGGTCTTGGATATGACGATCTCTTTACTGTCTAGAGAACATACAGGTAGGAGCTCATCGTCACGAACAAATCCTGAATTCTCAATCCATTCGACAGATCTGATAAATATGTCGTCGCATGTACACTCCATGGGATTTTTGTGAAGTATGACATCAAGCTTGCTGTCACCAGCAATGTACGAAGTGGAATTCGTGTCATTTTGGTACTGCAAGATACTTTCACATTGCAAAAACATATCGACATTAAGAACTCTAAAACGGTTTCCGCCGAGGTCTAGAATTTCAAGCTTGATTAAATGTTCAAACTTGAAGTCTATTTGAATAAGAAAGTTATCGGATAAATCTAGATGTCGTAACTCCGAGTTGTTGGTAAACATGTTTTTTGGCATTGTTGTTAATCCATTGTTTGATAGAGAAAACACCTTCAATTTTCTGAGAGGGTTTAACAGAGTCTCAAAGTCAGAATGATGATGTTTTAACATTTCGTTTAGATTGTTCCCAGAAAGGTTTAAATGTTGAATGTAGATTGAGGAATGAAACGCTTGGGGCGATATATAAACTAGAACGTTGCCTGAAAAGTCGGCTTCGTTGAGACTTTTACTTGTGTTTGGATGTAGGACTACGGATACATTAAACAACCGCAGGTTGTTGTTGGAAATATCAATTTTACGAATAGTGAATTCGTATCTGTTTAAATTGAAGACACGGCTTGAAGTAAGGTTCGTCTCACCCAATTTGTCATTATGAAATACGTTACTCATCAACAGTGTTTTCACGTTAGGAAAAAGATGCAATAAAGACGGCATAAATAACATCACTATAACAGATTTGTCTACGTAATCAGGTATGTGTTTCATAAAATGCATCAAATAACCGAACTTCATGTTTCGAATATCTAGCGTTATCAATGACGGACACGATGCCATTATTTGGTTTCCGATTTGGACGGTTCTGAATGGCATTTTATTAGTAATAATTGATACGTTCTTCAAGACTAGGTGTTTGAGATGCCCACACAATTTACTTAAAGCGATCGTGTCAAGTGCATTGATGTAAAAGTGCGAAAGGTCTAAATATTCAATCTCTCTTTTCGAAAGTATTTCAAAAAAACGTGCATCTAAGGCTATCGGTGTGTTAGAGTAGGACTGCACTTTTGCCATGTTCAGCCATCGCAAGGAGGGTAAAGTGGTCTGGTTACTTCCAGAGCCTACTCCTGATAGTGTAGTCAGTAAATTCATTACATCCAGGGCAGTGTTATCGGACAAGTCCAACTTCTCCAACATATCTAGTCCGCGAAATGCGCTTGGTAAAATATAATCAAATTGGTCCGAACACTTCAAGTTTAAATGTCTAAGGTTGCGTAATCCATTGAATTCTCCCAAATTGAGCATATGTCTTCCGCAAGTAGAACAGCAATGTATCTCTAAATACAAGACATCTGCCCATGAAGTGTTATAACATTGCTCAAGACTGCATATTGCAAATGCTTTCAAGGCAATTCCCTCTAAAATCACGTCTGTAACCCCTGCAGGTATTGACGTAGGAACGGAGTCAACATTACATTTTAATACCGACGTTTCGATCATTGTGCAGTTCTTATCGATGACATAGGCATGTATGTTTGTACTGTTGAGTATAGTCAATGCAAGGAGGAAGCTAGTAGAAATTGTCATTATTCCACACATTTTGTTTCTTTACGCTATCGTTTTTTGTACGTAAAATATACACAATAAACAATTATACACATTCCATCAATATTATAATGCTAGTGGGAGTACCTTATCCACAATAATAATCACAATTCATATGTTAGCAGCATACTGTCCAGATAATGTTCGAGATTAAAATATGTCAAAATTAGTTTTTTCCAATATGTTATTTTCACTTTCTTTTCAAAATAATGGTATAAATTACCACAATTCAATTATATATTTAGCTGATGCTAGACAAATATCAAAACGTTTTGCGATATAAAGTGTTAATCGTCAATCAAAAGCACTTAAGGTCATCCGCTTTTTGTCTCTACACACACTAAGCTGCAATATAATCCCAAATAATGAATACTATAGGAACTCGTGTTTAAAATCGTGCATTTCCCCATCCATATTCTCTCCCGAAATGCACATAGCACCTGTATGTGCGTTTAACTGTGACAATGTTACAATATTATGTAGGAATAAACTACATCGAACATGCCGGAAGCACGCTTAACATTATCAAGATTTTATCGATTCCTTTGACAATCTCCAACGTGGGAGCGTAGAGGAAACAATAACTTCGGGTGGCGATAGTTACCTTATCATAAATAAACGTTCGACACGTACTTCCTGGAAACAGTGTCAAGTGACATATATCCGACTTAACCCATTTAACTCTGTGGTAATTTGAGACTTGTCCGAATTCAAAGCATCAGCAGACCATAATTGTAAAAGTTGTCAAATTACATTTTCAGATTGATATTTAATAGAAACGACTGTTACTTAGAGAGAAATTGCTCGTTACGAGCAATTTTTCTCTTTGTCGCAGTTATTTCTGCAGCATTCTGATGTGTAGTAAAGTTAGTATATATGGCATAATGGGTTAATATTGAGATTGTGCTTTGTGAACAAATTATAAGTTAGTAGTGTTCTAGAAGCGTTTAATCGGCGCTGTTCCATACCTCCTGACCGATATTTGACGGATCGACAGAACGCTGAAAGAACTGAAAAATAGGACAGATATTATAATCTATTCTTTACAATGTCACCCCTTGTTACTATGCGGTTTACGTTACAAATTGAAAACCCCCATTATTTTAGAATTGTCCAAAAAAAAAGGATCAGCAGACAACAATTGTTTATTATTTGGAAATGTAACCCATTAGGCTACTCCATGTGCTAAGTTGAGACTTATTCAAAATAATTGCATCAGCAGACGGCAAATTATTATTATGTAAAATGGCGAGTTCAACCCTGAACTTGGATAGAAGACATTGTGACAAAAGGAGCAATTATTTGTTACAAGCTTTTTAAAAGTCAAATAACGCAGAGCGGGGATTATTTATCATTATGGAGCTGTTTGATTTCAAGTCAGATTCATTGTAGGGCTAGATGCTTTTATAATGTGGGGGCGATGCGAGAATACATTCATATTAAGTTGTTCATCATTAATACGTCGATGATTCGTGATATTTTCGAGGCGTACGATAACACACCAACTTGACCCAGAAGGACGGGAATCGAACCCTGATCTGAGAATGAGACTTCCGTGCATTAACCACTCTGTCACGAAGGACCCTCCTTTATAAGAACAACACCATGAGACAAAGGAAGACGTTGCATATCGTCGGCCTCGATTGAAAAGGACGTAACTGCAGCTTTAAAAAGCTTTAACAAGCTTCACTTACGTCCTTTTCGATCGAGACCGACGATATAATGAGCGCATTCTTATTTTGCCTCCGTGTTTTGAACCTCAGTGCGTCATACATACTAAACGTTTGCTTATTTTACATAGATGCTTTCAAAATCATCTGCTGCAAAGTTTATGAAACAGGAAAAGGGTAAACATGTGTGGGATAAAGAAGATATTGCTAATTTTGAGCAATCGATTCTTTCCCAACCATTACTTGTAGAGTCGTCTGCTACAAACTAGTAAAATCTTGTTATTCTTCGGTAAAAGGTCAAACCGCAGATGTATAATGTCCAACGTAATACGATAGGTTTTAAACTCGTTACCAAACGACATATTTTAGACCTTTCCAAGTTGAAAGAGTTTGCAGGCGACAATTACACATGTGATGGACTTGAATGCCAATGAATGGTATTACTCTGATAGTGTGTGAATCATTGTGGAACAAGGAGAAACTGCTCGCTATGAGCAATTTCTTCATTTACCACAATGATTTTAAAACACATCTTCAGCTGTCGCGTTTAGGCCAATAAAAGGTTTGGTAAGGGTGATAGATTTGCTTAAATAATACGTTCACTAATTATAAAGGTTCGTCTACGTGGGCTGCAGTCAAATTTACATCATTTATACAACCGCGCATACATTATATTTAGTATATTTTATGGATTTCGATTGCGATATACGTGGCTTTATTAAACATGTGAAAGTTTATTGGATTCGTGGTGAAATTTTGATGAATTAGTATGGGAAACAATTAATCAGCCATCTAGACGTGTAGTTCTGTGGTAGGGGAAAACATCCTAGCGTTAATCTGTGGATATATAAAGTTCTTATCGAAGCAATTGTAAATCACGAAGCTTCCCAAAATAAACAATTGGTAAAATTGATTTTTTTTTTGCATTGCTAATTTCTCAGTTTTCAATTTTAAAAGTTATTAAAGTTTACAAGTACCGTTCGAGTACATTTTGTTGTCGTATTAAAAAAGTCACCGTCTGACAGTGGTCCAGGGTAAGAGCATTGAAATACTATTCCGAAGGTCGTGGGTTCGAATCCCACGAGGAGCCGGATCAACATTTGCGATTTTTCATAATCCACATTTCGGCTCAAGTACTGGTAATGTATCCAGGAAGCAGAAAACGAGATTGATGAACACAAATTGTAAGAACTTATTTCCCAATCGATGTAAGAAAACGTGTTTAACTTAAGAAAGTCAAAGAAGTTAAAATGCTGACATTTCGTTATAAAAAAAAGTTAGTTGAAAAAACTCAATTGGAAATGAGACATGCTTATTATAAGAAAAGGCTAAATGTTTTCTAGGCTTTCACATGTATTCTGTTGTAAAGAAGTAAGAAAGCGTTTGTATTGAGGTAAATGTGACTTCTAAAATAAATATGGAAAATGCTTTTAACCATCAATATGTATATTCTCTCCCAGGGTATACTTTTATAATTTAACTCTATTTTAATGGCATCTGCCCATTCTTTTTTTGGGGGGTTGTTCATGCTAGGTTTTGAAATGAGTTAAGTGATGCTTTTAAATTGGACTGATCTAAATTGTACGTAGTGTAGTCTTAGTGCCTTTCAAACGCGGATGTTCATTATCATACGAAGGTTTCTTCACTATGGAGACGACACATTGAAAATAAATCATTGACAATGAGTAGGAGGGGGACAATTATCGGCGGACTTTACATGTCGTTGATGCTACTGCACAGTGCATCAGTGTCAAGCATAGCCATTAACCAAAACTGTGAAAAGATCGAAACTGTGGTACTAACATGTAAAGGTTACTCTGTGCCAATGCCCGTAACGGAAGGGACAAAAGACGTGATATTAGAGGGTATTACTCTGGATACATTTACAAAGGGACAATTCCTCCACATATCGTGGGCGGGTGTACGGTATTTACAGATACATTCTAATGCCGGCTTTGCGATAGACGAGAAAGCGTTTACTGGACTAAATAATCTTCAGCATTTGAAGCTGAAAGGTTCTGAACTTGGTCAGCTGAGGCACAGATCATTTGAGGGGTTATCCCGTTTATAAGAGCTGGACCTTTCTGATAATGATTATCTATGGCTACGGAGTGTGCTGAATGTATTGAATGAAACTCGTGACACGACATTACCAGTTTAAAAGTGTCTGAACTTGGCAAAATTGCAGTCTCTCAAATTCTCGCCCATAGAGCTAAATGCGGAAGCATTTGAAATATTATCCTATAGGCCTATTGAATATTAAGACTTGTCATACTCTAGTATTTTTAGTTTGAATGTGAGTGCGTCATATAAATCGTGCAACCATCTGCGCCATCTAGTTTTAAAAGACACCACAATTGCAGATGTAATAATATATAAGGTACCACGTTTACCTCGGTCTTCAACATGCCAAGCACTGAGGACATTGGACATTCGAAATATGTACTACAATGATCTGATGTATTGGGTGATAAGGGTAAACTTTTCAAAGTTTATCAATTCAATATTCAACACCAAACTGATACGATTCTTCTGTCCCCTGGAAACACTTCTCGCTGGTAACATACTTCAGAAAGACAAAGTCGGTGAAGAAAACCTAAGAAATATTGTCCTCGACTTGACTAAAACTCCGTTCATGTTTCTTAAAACGATTTCTCCCGAAACAACTTACGCATATCTAATGTAACGACATTTCTACACCCGTTAACTAAGAAAAGTCTAAAAAAAGCTCAACTTTTCGGATAAATTGTTGGTATACATGTCACCCAAAGCACTCCACCAATCAGTAAACATTGAAGTTTTAAATCTTTCTCTTAACAATCTCAATGTTATGCTTGATTTTCAAAAGTCAATCTTGAAACGTTGCTTTATCCTCTTACAAATCTTAAGAGATTTTCTATATCACACAATAAACTGACCGCCATACCAAACAAAATGTTCATCAATAACCCTGGGTTACAGCACAAAGATCTATCAAACAATTTTCTGACTTGGATAGACTTCAAATTTGACCATCTGGTTCATCTGCAACTTCTCGACCTCAGCGGGAACCGTATAACGGTGTAAGATGCGGGTACCATTTAACAATTTGGAAATATGTGGGAGATGATGAACATAAATACAAGTCTTGGCACGCCGGTTCAGCCAGGAAGAAACAAGCCAATTGTCCTGCTTCATGAAAATCCATTTGAGTGTAGCTGCGACGAAAACTTCATCCGATATATTGAGTGGATTGAATATTGGGAAATTGTGAGCGTCAATGAAACCATGCCATTCTGTGCTTTGGACCACAAATATATCACCATATACCAGTCTGCTTCACTGCAAGACAGAGAATATCGACATCGAATCTTTGTTCAGAGAGCGGTTCTTATTGCTGGTGTGATACTGATGACACTTTTTAATAATTGGCTTCATTTCCGTAGTTTTATGGCGGAGAAGACTCACAGAATATAAAAATATAATGAAGCAATTTGACGTTGTTGTTTTATACATATGTAATCATTGAAAACCTATAACAAAAGGAGAATTCGCTCACCATGAGCAATTTCTTCTTTTGTCATAATGTTTTCAAATGTCATTTGCTGCAAGAGGCGAAACGCGTCAGCAGAAACAATGTGAGAAATTTCTCATCGTGAGCATTAGCTACATTTGACACAGTGTTTGCAGTCAATAACTTTAATGTATAAACCAGCAGATCTAAAATGCTATCTGCAAATTTATACAATTGACTAAAGGGCGTATGCTTCAAAGGTTGCAGACGACAATACAAATTGTAATAAGATATGACGAAATTGCTTTGGTAGGGTAGAAATAATTGTGGTATACGGAGACATCACTCATCTGAGCTATTTATTCTTTTCCTACAATTATTTGCAGAGTAATCTGCAACACATTTGTGAAATCGCGTTATTTTTTGGTAATGGCTTAATGTTGAAAACATGTTGTGCCCAATGGATTAACAGTGTCTTATTTGACATTTTTTTTTCTTTCTGTAAACAGATAATTATGCTTGTCTCATTGCATGTGTTATTATTTTCATTTTCGTGTAGCATTGTAATAAAATATGATACACTTATTTCAATCAAGTTGTTTTATTTCGATGTTGCGGTCTTACTGGAAAAGCTTGTGATGTCTACTCAATCTCAAACCAAAATGCGTTTAGTCAAAACTTCCGAAAGCCATATGCTGATTAAATTCCTATTCGTCAAAATGTTTTAATTTCATTTGTTTGTTTCAACTGTTTTCAGTTATATCGCGGCGATGATTCACTTATCCATGGTCTGTATGTTGCAAACCGTCAACCGTTGCTTATTCTAGAACACGCCATCATGATCGGTAACGCCAGACTCGAACCCGGAACTCTAGTCTAGGGCAAGAGTCCGTCGACTGAACCACAACCACGGAGAAATATCTGAATACTGGAACCATGAGCATTTGTGTTAATCCATTCGTTTCTGTAACAATAAGCAGCAAACGACTTTAAATCAATTTCATGAAATGTCAGATAGCAATCTAAATCTGCAGTTATATACATCATTAGCACATAAAAGCAAGTGACATAATGAGAAATTGTTCATTATACGCAATTTCCCCTTATGTCACAAGTTTTTCAAATGTCCTGCTGCAATATGCAAAAATGCGTCTGCGGGCACCAACACAATCGGAACGTAACTCCTTCGCGTAAGACAATGTAAGTATACATGTATTTCTTCTCAATATTTTTTTTTTTTAATGTGTCTTATGCGAAGGCGATTACCTCCGTTTGTGTTTGAGAAATAGAAAAATATTCTCGTATCCAGCTTTACAGGCCTACATGTTTGTTGATTGGGGCTGCTCAATCCTGCATCTCGATGCCACATTGCTTATCAGCAGCCAGTGTCAGTATCCAGGCAATTAATAGCACCGTATCCCACGTAGCTAATCTATAGCTCCCAGACAGAGCCCCGGTACTGTGTGAGTAAAAAGAGCTCTCTACAGTCTCTGGTGCATGTAAACCCATTACAAAACGAAAAAAAATGAAATTGAAAGAGTTAAACTATTAATAACAATAAACAACACTTAGCTTTTAATAATTTCGATTCCACCACAAAGTTATCAATCGTTCGTATTTGTAATAGCAAAACTATTTTAATCTAAATTATAAATTCTGTCATTTTGTCCACACAAAAAACATATACACAAGCTCTTTCCATACGTCAGCATGACAACACAATTTAAAATGACATCGATTTCATTCATAAAAAAATATATGAACAATAATATGTCGTCATTCTCTTAATTAACTTAACATTAAAATGTTCATGAAATTATAAAATTAAATTTTGTGTTACTTAAGGGGTTTTACAAAGCTGCACAATGCAGAAATAATTAGTTTGTAATGTTTCCTAGATTGCGATGTTAAGCACGTGAAGTTTACTTATCAATTTCTGTGAATTTAAAGAACTAATTTCACAACATTACGCTCCGTCCATTTTTTTTTCAGTATATAATATACAACATTTTTTTCCCATTCTTTGTCTTAAGAAAACATGTGGTAGATTTGCGATTAATGTTAGTTCCGGCAAATATTTATACTTCATTGATATGTAAACAATAGTAATGTGCAATTGTACAAAAAAATATGCTTGGCATCAATGTTTTAATTGTATTCATCTTGATCAAAGAACAATTTGCATCGCCTGGATGTAATGTACTAAATGGAAAATGCGTGTGAACAATACTTACAGCATGGTCTTTAGCACGATATTTTATTATGCATTCAAACATTAGCTTTTTAGAGAGTATTAAGACAAATGTTACAAGCCAATCATAAGTATAATAGAGAAGCTGTAAATATTATGACAATTAAGTGTAAGAAGAAGTATTATGGCTCCATAGTTGTAACTTGTGAAGAATACGGGTTTATGATCATCCTAAAACAATAAAGAACACATTTCTATTGTATTCCAATGGTTTTAACAGTAATATTGACATTCTGTTGACGGAGAATTAACATACAAAGAAAACCATTTGGCAGACAAAGGCTTGCTTATATATACCCTTTTGGTTAGATGACTTTAATGAAGTTGCTCGATTGCAAGATATTAGGGGAAGCACACAAGACACAGCAAGTTATTATAACATAGTGTTTGCAACATCATATCACATTTGAACACATCATGGAATTTACAAAGAAAAGGTAAGTATGCAAACACACATATGGAAATTTAGTAACACTCGTAATGTGGCACACAAGTTTACACACAACGCACACACGTACAGACATGTATGTGTTTAACAGTCAATTAAGTGTTAAGCTATGTTTTCCATTGTTTGGGAACAGTCGATTTGAACAGCAGGACAAAATGGTTTTTATTGCTGTAGATTTCCCTTAACTCAAATATGCATGTCAAATTATAATGTGACGTGGGTCTATTTCGTTGAACATGTTCATCTGTTTCTGTGATATCAGAATGACACGCGCTTTGACTTCCAGAGGGTTCCAAACACATGAGCATTGACATAAATTATTTCTCATGCCTTATCCCATTATAAAAAAAAAAAAACAGTTCTAAAGAAAACATGCTGATTATGAAGCCGGCACTTAAACGACTGGCCCATGCTTGAAACACTGAAATGACCGCCAATATCTGGAGACATTATATTTGTATGCGCTCGTAAAGATTCTACCTCTGTCGTAGAAAAACGATGATGTCAAAGCGTTTGGTCGCCGACTCGGTACCACAAAACCTAAATCAAGTTTGAAAATGTACCATTTCTCGTTAATCACATGACGTACATGTTAATACGTTTAAAGGATATTTTAAAAGGGATAACGTTATTTGAATGTAAATACATACGATTCTATTATATGTATATTATCAACAAGGCAAGGCATTTCAAATCGAAAGTCTTTAGTAATAATCAAAGTCAACCGGTCATTCATAATCACCGTGTGTTGTTGAAACTTCAAGAACCAACATATGTCGCAATTAAAAAGAACTATATATTTGAGTTTGTTTTCATACCTTGTAAGTGAATTAAACACACGTGTTGTTATACGGTAGTTGTATGCATTTTAAACATGCTTTATCTTTAACAATGTTACTCATGCATACTTATGCACATCTTCATTTATTAAACAGTAGGGAACTGTTGCGAAGATGACATGTAACACACCAGTAACATGTCATTGTAAATTGAATTTAAAAAGCCGCTTCACGCTTAAACTGACTAGCCTGCGAATTTGCGAATTATAAATACCGGTCAGGGAAGCTCTTGACCAGACTGTGCGAATGCGAAAGCTAGTCTGGAGCTTCGCTGGCCACATATGGCAGTTGATCAATGTTTGCATGACGCGGCTTAAGAAATACTTCTAAGCTGAATACATTTTACTGAGCATGTGCTTTTTGAATGTTGAAATGGTTGATACATCTTTCATGCATTCAATAAGTGTTAAAAGCCGTAAGAATTGTAAACAAGTTTACAGTATTTATAAGTATGTTCAAATGCTGTGACAATATTGATTTATAACAAATAGAAAAATCAATGCCCACGCGTGCCTTCTTGTTAGAATAACCCCGAGTCAAAAATGAAAATAATCATATTTAAATTCGGAAACGTCAATTGATAAGAACAGAACAGAACAGAAATGTTATTTAGACATATACATAAGTACATCGTCTTTATACATTCAACAAAGAAGTAAGTATGCCACGCTTCCAATACATTGAAGTTAAATACAAATGAAAACAATATGCAAATAGTAAACTTTCAAAACATATAGTCTTTACATGACAGAAAGATTGTGTAAGTGATACCGGTTATATGGTATCATTGGACAATGAATTGCGAATTACAAATGCTTCTTTTATACATTTTCACAACTTGACAAGTTCGTTTTTTTAATGAAGTCAGTAGGTGGTGACACTTAAACACAAATGGAGTAACATATACATAACGTTTTGTTTTGTCTTAAAACATACAACATGGAGAAATACAAACGAAGTAAAACTCATCCTCAATGTTTATACTATTGCAACATAAACAATATCTTTCATTGCGTGGAATATTATTGCGGGCTCACCTCTTTGTACATGGTTCTTTAAATTCACAGAAATTGATAAGTAAACTTCACGTGCTTAACATCGCAATCTAGGAAACATTACAAACTAATTATTTCTGCATTGTGCAGCTTTGTAAAACCCCATTAGTAACACAAAATGTATTTTTAAAATTTCATGAACATTTTAATGTTAAGTTAATTAAGACATATAATTGTTCACATATTTTGTATGAATGAAATCGACGTCATTTTAAATTGTGTTGTCATACTGACGTATGGAAAGAGCATGTGTATATGATTGTTTGTGGAAAAAATGACAGAATTGTGATTAAAATAGTTTTGCTATTACAAATACGAACGATTTATAACTTCGTGGTGGAATCGAAATTATTAAAAGCTAAGTGTTGTTTATTGCGAAAATAACCAAAATTTATCGTTCCGCCCTAGTGGTTAAATGTCTATGCATCAAAGCTTAAAACCGTTGGTTATTACCGTAATAACAAAAACTAAGCTGGAAAGTATTTCTTTACTCGAACATTAAACATAATCAGCACTTAAAAATCGATTAAATAGACGTTTGGTTATTTTCTTAGACACAAACATCAAGGTATTGTGTATCAATACTTTTGGTAATAATGATCAAGGAAAACGACTGTGTGTCACAGTAAATAATAAATCATTGTTACCAAAGCGGTGTTTTCGATACAGGCGTCATTTGTGACGGTTATAGTCATCATGATAAATGTATACATATTTTCATTTCATATGAGCTTTCTTGTACACCGTCAGTTATGTGAACGCAACATAGTAAATTTCGATTCATTTTTTTCTGTATACCATAATGAGTTCGTATTTTTGTAAATGTAATAAAACATAACAACCATTTCAACTTAATACTTTAATTCATCCATTTGTCGAGGATTGAATAATAGGATTAAGTATCAATATACATATGGTATCGCTGGGCCGGATATCTTCAATGATCATTACAATGTGTTAATGATGTAATTTCTCGAACCGTGAAACAAATAACCAGATTAAGCTGGACTATCTGGATATACGGAACAACGAATGTGGTTGTTTTTGTATGTTAACCTTTGAAAAACTAACTAAATAAAGCATCTTCGAGTTCAAAAATATTTCTTGATTGTGTGTTTTGTCATGGATAATTGGTAACATCAATATGAAAACAATAAATTCACACTAACCAGTCGTTCGATTTATTTCGTAAATAATGTCTTTGGTCAGAACGTTAGGCGTGTGATATACACTTTTTCACAATATAAAACACATACAAATAGTTATCTTCCCCAGCCTCTGAATACGAAAACGGAATTCAATTGTAAAATACGGAATCCAGTGGCTAGTTTTTTATAGTGCACATTTCCCATAATTTTAGTAAGAATATTTCTAGATATGTAAAATGAAGTAAAATAGTATACGACACCGTGTGTCCGATCTTCGTCTTAAACGATTTAACACTATATGAGAAATAAAGTATACCTCCAAAGTTGTATGTTTTTTTACTGGCGGGTATGAATTTGCGTTGGCGATGACTCACTATCACAACACTTTGCAGTGTGCAGAACCAATGATGACACCAGACTGCATGCGTTATATAATAATATAAAAACTCCAACCGGAAATAAACCAACGTAAAAAATGCAGAAATGTGAACTGAAATAACTCTTCAACAAGTCGTACAATTTGCATGATATTCATTGTTGCAGCGGAAGAAAGGGAATATCGGACATATAATCACAGACTGATTCAATGACTTGCTTGAAAGACAGTTTTCCCCTGAGATTGTTAAGTTAATTCTGCAATAGTTTGGGAAAAGTTTGTTACAAGGAGATGAATATTCCAGACTGTCACAGTTTGATATTGTTATTATTATTATATTATTGAGTGTACACGTAAGCAATTTAGCACGCATTATACATTGTAAAATAAAGGGCACGACTAGGTCAATTTAATCTTGTCTTTATATGTTTACATACTAAAATATTATTATGTAAGAGGAGTCCAATAAATCTCTCTACGAACATAGACAGAATAAAACAATCAATGCTTTGTGTGTGGTGAACGTATTTTTTAAATGAATGGAAAATATGTAGCCCTAGCAAAACTGAGCGGAAACAGTGTCCTTGATGTCAACGTTAACATTTCGGCAAACATAAAACGGTTTCGTGAATATACAAAATACACCTACCATATACAATACGGAGTGCGAACGTAAGAATTTCCCCCGGTTTTGTGACGTTTATCCTATGTGTCGTTCCTTTTACCATTTAGTTTACTTGCCTAAAATCGCATCATAAAGACACTTACTGACAAACGTCGATATTAAATAAGTTTCCCTCTCCAAGTAATTGCTTTCAAATGGGATCTAGGCAACAAAAACGGCATTAACATCATTGTCTTTTTCAAATTTTCAAACTAATGTGCAATTGTTTTGCCATGAGATCTATCACAATTCTGAAGTTACGATTGTCATTTTGTTAAATTTAAAGAATACCGAAAAACGTAAGATTATTCTACAAACATGACAGTGATAGTTGCCGTTTCGAAAGTGAGTTTTCATTTTTTCTGTATTTTCTTTTATTTATAGTCCCCCGATGAGGAGCGAGAATGGAATTTTATGAAAGACCTTCGTTATTGTATGTCTGTTACACGATAAACTGGATACAAAACTTGACTTAGGTGTGTATTAATATTGTATAAGGACATAGACATGATGTCAGTATGTAACATTTTATAACAACCTTGAACTCAGCATGCTGTCGTGGAATGCAATAACAATGTGTGAAATGCGCGGATTTGTTATTCGGCTTTGATCGAGTTGACATTAACACGGACTGCCGTAGAAGGCTTAATTTTTGCAATTGATTATATTAGCGTAATTGTTAGAATTATCAGTATTTGTTATAATTCATTAGATTACTTAAAGCGACCTTTTATACATTTTGATAAACTGACATAATTGGAAACAAAATGTTTCAGATTCGCAAATTTGTGTTGTAGTTATGATATTTGTGAGGAAACAGTAAATACGGAACATTTACCATGCTCTTAAATATCTAGTATATGCATCTTTTGACGATTTAAAAAAAAATGAAAATTATACTTCGTTGCAACGCGAAACAATTGAATAATTTGGAGAGTTATGTTGTTATTGTTATATTGTGTAATAATAATAATGATGATTCTACGAACATAGACATCATTATACTATCAATGAATTGGTGAGTGTGAGGAATGCATTATTTAAATGGATGGACCATATGCAGCCCTAGCAAAACTGAACGAAAACATTGTCCTTGTTGTCAACATCAACATTTCGGCAATCCGTAAAACGGTTTCGAAAATATAAAAATACAGATAGTTATGCACAATCCGGATTGTGCGATCGATGATAACGTAAGTATTTCCCAGGGTTTGTGACTTTAATCCCATGTGTCGTTTATTTTGCCATTTACTTGCCTAAACTCGCATTATAAAGAAATTTACTGACAAAGGACAACATTAAATAAGTTTCCTTCTCCCAGTAATAGCTTTCGAAAGGCATCTAGGAAAAACGGCAAAACAACGGCAATAACATTATTTTGTTTTTCAACTTTTCCACTTATGTGCATTTTCGCTGCCATGAGACCTATTAAAATTGCGTAATTACAATTGACGTGTTTTGTGTATGTTTTAAATCCCTGTCGCGTAGCGAGAGTGGGATGAACAACCTTCAATTTTTGTATACATGCGGTACAACGTAAACATGATAAGAAACTTGACTTCGGTGTGAATATATATTGTGTAAGGGCATAGACATGATGTAAGTATTTAAACATTTAATAACAACGCAGAACTCAGTATGATGTGGAATGCTATACAACGTGTGTGAAATGTGCGCATATGTTATCCGGCTTTGATTTACTTGACATTAACACTAAAAGCGATAGCAGACTAAAGTTTTGCAATTGCTCATTTTAGCTTAATCTAATAAAAAATACACACTAAAGGGGGCGAGGGATGAGCAAATATGGCCGTTTCGTCAACGAAGTCGTTGAGTAAGATGTCAAAATGACGTATATCTTAAGGTGTTTAGGTCCATTACAAGAGCTCGTGTATATAGTGTATATATACATTATATTCATTTCTGAATACACAGAAACAGATTTCTGAAGTACAATACCAGCCTAATTTAATAACTATTTACGACACTCACTAGCATCAACGAGCATTATTAGATGAGCGTGTTCAAATGATGTCTCAATCTGCAAGAAGAAAACAGCAAATTGATTAATCAAATATGATTATATATAGTGTCCTTTTTTTACCAAATAATATAAAGTAATGTTCGCAGACATTGAACTGTTGTTTTTTCATAAAATGTATTACTAATTTATTTTAGAGAATGATTGGTAAATTGGTAGCGTGTGAAACTTTCGTCATGAGTTCAAGTTGCACTGACACAAAACAATATACGATATGAGTGACATCAATTTAAGTCTCGTCAAGCTTTTAAAAAGTGTACACCCTTAATGATTTGTATTAAACTTGTAAAGGTAAAACACCAACTGCACTCATTGTATGTTTACTTGTGTGTCGTATGTAAGAAGATGTCATTTTTCTAAAATATTTTAAACATGTCTTTGTGTTATCTACTATCTAAGTTCGGAATATTAAACTATTTGTTCAGGCATGGTAATGGAGATTATGACACCCTGAAGACAGTCGGGATGAAGTGTCTCTTAAACAAATTGAAGTGCCACTCACCTCCCGCGGTTGTTTGTTTGCTATATTGATACGATCGTCGAAACTAAATTTGATGGACCTACTTGAAAGCGCCTATACCACATAAATGGCTTTAAGCCGATTTTACCACAGAAGAACAGGTAGATAACAAAGCGCGCCAAACATTTTAGATACATTTACAAGTTTTTCTGAATTATGTTAATTGATGAACAAATAAATATATCGACCCGGGAATTTAGTGCCAGCTATGTTTTTAATAACCGTTTCTTCTTGGCTAATTGAATGCAAAGCTGTTGTTTCTCAGGAAACTATATGATGAATCTTATTTTCATTATATTGTGATAAACATTCTTTTACGGAACATATTTTGAATAAGGACGTCATGGTATATATGCAATACACCAGTGTATATGAGGCTTCGATCAACGGATTTGTATTTAGTAAACAACATTAGTAAACATTAATCACTATTGAAGCAAAAAGGAAAAATTAATTATAGAAATTGATAAGAGGCACCCCGTGTAATTCGCAAATGAGAAACATTTATGATGCAAAACAAAATAAAGTTTGGAATCTCCGCCTAAGAATGTTCAATGTATTGCATTTGGGCTTTCCATCAGTTTAAATTGATGCATACTAAATCCATTTTAAGCCGTATACTTAATTTCGTAGCTTAATGTAACACAATGACAATATGGGAACATGTATCACAGTGTTTCGCTCTGGACAGCTTTGTGATGAGAAATTTAGTCATTCAAACTCGTGGGAATGATTAAGTAAGCCATGGTAACAAGATAGCAATATCTAAATCATGGGAACGAGAATAATAACTCGTTGTTACCAATCAAAAAACATAATCCCAATACACGCACATTAAAAAGCATTTTAAAGTACGAATCGCTATCGCATATTTATATATAGCGTATTCATGTAAATTGCATTCTTAAAGACTAGTAACGTTGCTAGAATGAGTAACTTATCTGGTGTCCTCGATTTAGTAACCGAGACTTACTAAGATGTTCAATATTCTTTATAGAAAGTTTTTTTAACCACAGAACCAATCATTTTTTCCTGGTTAGAGGAATGTACCGCCTGTGTACGCCTTGATATGCATGAACATGTATGTTATTTGTATGAATATGTTCTTGTATTTTGTAACGATTGTAAATGAAAGTGTTAAAACCAACAAAAATAAAGATGTTCACCATGAGTTAACCGTGTCGTTACCATGACTACATACCTACTTCCGACGACATATAAGATCGCTGCCACGAGCTAGTTATCTCGTTCCAACTTCTTATTAATTCGTGAGAAAGAAATAAGAAGTCTTTCGAACGAGAAACAATGTCATGGTAACGACATACATAAAAATGCGCAGGCTTAACATATGTGCAACCGTACAATACAATTGATCTTAGCAGTGTATTTAATTATTTTAAACCTTCGGTCGAAAACAAAAAAACTTAATAAATGTGATCTTTTTTCTATCTTGTATTTAATTTTTTTTGGTTCAGACATAATAAAAAAGACTATAAACCATGAAGAAAATCGCTATTAAGTGCCTCTCAAAATAGTGTCGCTAGCTACTTCTTGATCGTTTTTTTCTATTAGATTGCTAGGAGTGGCACAAATTTAGCTGATGAAACTTATTTACAGCGCATATTTCACACATCGTATTTAAGGATTGTCATTATAAGGCGTCATGTAGACTATTATCACTTGACCGGATATCCAATACATATGCAATTAGACCACTACATAGAGAAAAAAGACTTTATGGTTACTAACTACGTTCCGGTCGAACGAAAGTCATCGTTTGCGTGTACAAATTCTTGTTTTTGCTACTGCTAGTTTACTTAAATGAACATAAACGGCTGGGAAATAAAAGTAAGTAATACAAATCACGCACATAATATTCCTTTAAAATGCATGCATACGATGTTTGCATGGTTTTAATAGAATATTTTAAACTTATGTGAGGTTTTACTTAAATGTGTTACAGTGCCGATTTGTATTTAAAAAAAGATCCTTGGTATTATGGCAATCATATACAAAAAATTGCTGATACGGAAGTTAAAAACAAGAAAATTTAACTGCAATTCAATATAACCGAAATGCGCAAATTCAATGAACAGTAATTATAACTACTTATTTTTTTAACAATCTTTACAGATAAGAACATAAAAAGAACGAGTCGAAGATTAGCCCCGATATTTGTTTTCAATAAAGGCGTTTCATCATACGCGTTTCTTTGAATGAATTTTGTATCTCACGATTTTCACTGCCTTGCCATATTGATAGTAATTAGTAAGACTATACTGCATTTGTTATGCATTTCACATGTCTTTGGCACAAACGTTTATTTTAACTGGTTGTTGATTGACTGAAGAATTGATTCTATTACGACGCACAAAATATGACGTAACAATCATTATGATAATCAATTCATGAAATTTAACGTGTCTTGTTTTGTTTTTTTTATAACATTGTCAACATTTAACGACGTCCAAATAAGAGATACTCGATTGGTTTAACAAGCCCATATGGATAGGAAAATTGTCACTTTGCTCCAAGGCACACACATTACATTTACACCGGTGTCTTTAAAACGATGTTGTAAGCAGCATTGGCTTTTTATTTGTAAAGTGTAGCTAGGTCGACCCTCAAATAAGATTTACTGAGTTCTTCCAGCAATTCCGCAATTGGTAAATCTTATTTTAAGGTCGACCTAGCTTGTGAAATTGCATTATAGAATTGAAACTGTTTGTTAAGATTATTCTGAATTGGAATAATGCGCACACACTGACGACAGTAATCGAGATGTGGCTCTCAAAATAATGAAAGTGCTCTGTAATAAGAATACTATAAGAATGAAAAAATGTGCATGTTACAATGTAGATTGCAAGGAATAACCAAAACACATAAATAATGAAAGTCGTAAGAAGGTATTCATATAACGTATTTTACATATTATAACTCTTTTATTAAACAATTAAGTCGCCTGATTTGTATTACTAAAAAAATTGAGCGACCAAACTTTCGATAACTTGGAAAAAAATGTAAATCTGTGAACATATCCTCTTTGCGTGTTATGACAACATGAGTGTCTGCATAATACACATTCCAAATACGATTACACGGCAGTGAAATAACCGAGATGAAGAATATCATAGAGCTGAAACATACTTACTTATTTACAAAATAGTTAAACTAGCGTCAAACGAAAGCATATTAACAATTCTCCACTTCCAGACACGGTTACAATGATAAAATAGCCCTTCCTCTTTATGCGACACATTGGCACATGTTTGACCGAATTTAATGTTAAATATTAGTCCATCATGTTGCTGTTTTCCACAGACATATAAACCGTCTTATCGTGTTTAAACGAAAATGATCGGTAACGTAAATGCTTTCTGATTACAGTTTTTAACGTAAGACTGCATCATGTTTGTTGTTGACATCATTATATATATTGAAAAAGCCAATTAAGTGTAACGTATTCTTTGTATTGATTTCAGATTATGGATTACGCAGCATTTATACTTACAAAAGTATGCGTGGGATGGATGGGCGTTAAAAATTTCATGATAATAATTACTCGACTGTTTTGAAAGAGCGACAGTTATGTGTGTTGCAGATTTATCTAGTGTACCGGGATTTTTCGCATAGTACCAACGCCCCAGAGTTCTTGTTAGTGGGGTAACAGAGCGTGTTAGAGTGAGGAAAATCCCAGTTCTATTGACGACCCTGGATCTTTAAGTGCTTATATAATGAAACTAGTAAACTAAACATCGGATTCACGTCTCATGCGAAAGATCTAGCCGATAAGACCTGAGCGGTTGATCGAACTGGCTAGCCGTGAGACCAATGCATTACACAATGACCTATGCTTTGCTCTCGACTACGAGTATGTGGATATTGATGACAAATGTATTATTAGCGCATAGTAGGAGTCATCGATACATGCGGAATCCGATAATGTGTGCAGTTAAGGTATACAATTATTTGACTGCAAAACATTACGACCTCACACACAGCATCAATTATTTTAAATAAATGTGATTCAATTGTGCAGACGAAATAGCCGGATTAACTTTACTCTCAAAACTAAATATAACACTTATTTCGGGCACTACAAATCAAAGTTAACCATTAAATATGTTTTTTTATTATAAGCAAGTTAGTAAGTTAGTAATTATTATATTAAGCAGAATTATAAGTAAGTATTGCACGATTTATAGGAACTGATTAATACTAATTGTGGTTAACCCGTGTCTTTTAAAAATCTTATTTTTGTAGACTATTTACAAATACCGTTCGTAATTGTCAAATATAAATATAAAATAGATTTGTTCATGCGACTGCTTCTCATATGCTTCAGATCTGCAATTCATATAATTATGTTTTCATTTTAATATAACTTCCGTTACCATTTTAAGATAAACAATCGCGAATAAATTGATGCTCGCCTTATAATTGTCACTTTGAGAAATCGTAAACTCGTTAGATTGTTCGGTATTAAGATTGAAAGAGGTTATGTCAAACGTTCTGTCAAACCCAATCATAAGTCAATCCCTGGAATCCTAGTCAAGTTTGACATAACCATCAAATACCTCGTTAATAGCTCTTGTTGATAAGATATGGGATTGCCGAGAAAAATACACTGCTTACGTTATACGGAACAAAGAATCCGTCTACATTACAATAAGCTTCATTCACGCATGTCCCATGTTTTTGCAATCAAAGTGCTATCATTGACAACGGAAATACTAGCAAAACAAGTTTTTATACCACAGTCTAGTTGTGTCGGTACAATTCTGTGACGGAACAGTGAATATCATCGAAAATCAGTTTTCCGTCAGACCAAATTTACATTGGTTTGATTGCCTTCTTTTTTACGAGTCTGTTTTTGCAAATCAGAAACAGTTACCCAGATGGGAAACTACTTTAACGTGTAAAATTCTTAAAGTAATGCATTGAACCACGGTGGAGGACATGTTTAAGTTATGCACACGTCCATCTGATTGCAACATAAGATCAGCATATTGTAATGCATGAAACTGAAACATATTTAGTGCATGGGTTGTTAGAAGAACACATAGATTTCCGAATTGCATAAAGAACATTATTAATAGTATAAAACCATCGCAATGAATAAATAATAGAAATGTACGGACTTTATATACTGTATTAGTTTCGATGTCGTTATAAAGATTATTTAACGAATATCATATGCTAATTGATTCATACCTTCCTGTAATAAGGCTGTTAAAGTTCTTTAATGTAGAAGACTTCAACACTATTATAAAACATAAATAGTAAAAAACAAAACTCCGCACAATATTTACCATTATAAAACCTTGAGGCATATGTAATAAAAAATAATCTCTGATAAACAAGCAACGATGTAATAATGGTTTGCTTGAAGAAAGTGGTTTCACATTTTTAATCATGTTTCATTTCCGTACCACCGTTTATCACAGAACATTGCAAATACGAATAATAGAACTTCATAAACATTTATTTTCATGAGAAAAATAATTATCCGCGTGTCTTTATTTTAAGTAAGAAAGTAACCAATTCCATTACGATAATAACACTACATGCACAACGGCAATACACATATAATGATTTTTCCGTAGAACAGGCATTTCCGTTCGTCGGTCTATCATTATCTGTGTCGCTCTCGCTACTCCTTATGGCCCAAGATAACAGTATAAAATTGAAAAAAAAAGTATTCTATTATTCCTTTCCAAATACGGTCAAGAGCTCAAGTTGATTTTCGTTCAGCTATTTGACTAACACAATCTGCTAATTATGATTGAGGGTTGTGAATCGTACGGTTTTAAAGCCAAATATTGCATAGATCAAATACAACGTTATTTTTGTAAAATATACGCTTTTTTTTTTGGAAAACAACACACAACAAACTCAAATACACTTGAGTATTGCAGACGTAACCCGTTATAAATAAATGACTGGCTACAAAAACTAAACCTGCCTGACTCTAGAAATTCAGGAACATGCTACTTGTTTTATTAATACTCATTACCTTCTAACTGTGAATTTCAGACAATGGAAATTAAATGCTTATTACATCAAAATTGTTTTGGATGCGTTTGGAAAAATTGTTACGTCACGCATGATGACACTTTCTCAAGCAAATTCACGAGGCGCTTTAGAGACCATATCATGGATAGAACCTCATAACAATTCATCAAAAATGAAATTTGTACAAACATATTAAGTCATCGAATAGTCATAAAAAGCTACGTCTTTAGTACACAACAATTAGAAATTGTTATTTGCAAAATCAGAGCATGGTACCATGAACTTGAAATAGAAAGTGATCGATATTCTATTATCCAAATACAAAATAGTGTTTGTAAAGTTTGTAATTCAAAACAAGTTTAAACTGAATATCATTTCGTTCGTGTATGTCCTATGTGGAAGATTCAAGGGCAAGATCAGTCCGCGCAATGTGTTCATTAATCCAAATCAAATGATTGTTTCATATGTTGATGTCTTATCAAAATGAAACTTATGTAAAGGATCTAGCATCAACTTGATGGACCTTTAACAACTAGTATTATCTGTGTGAAACGCGAAAATATCTAATTATATTGCGATTTGTTGCTGAACCATGGCAAAACGAATAAATTAAATATAGTATACAATCTTGAGAATACCAAACTAGGTTTGCCCTGCTATTTTTCTTCGTGGTACTATAAAGATTACAAATGGTTACTTATCTGCGATGGAATCTCGGAAGCAGATTAAAACCTTTGGCTGCAGAATCTGGTACCACATAAGGAATTAGCAAATAAAGAGTGATAACGTTTGTTTTTCTGAAGCTCCTTCTATTGGCATAATCAGATCGAGTAAGATTCAATTTTCATTAACCAATGCAGGGTATTGAATTGTGTTCATAAAACGTTGAGATCACATTTAGAAGACAGTTTAATTAGTGCATTTCAGTAAGGTCACAGGCCTCCCATAGACAATTGCAATGCAATTGATCTGAAATGCACTGATTGCATAAAGAATCGAAAGATATTATCACAAACTTATATCTTATTGTGGAGACACTGTACGAAACGTATTGTCCTAGTACAATATTGTGCAAAGGTCGTTCACACTTTAAAATAAAATCTTCATTCCTTGTTTTCGTCTGTACCCTGTGCATATAAAACATTGCCATGTATTTCAAAAGGCACCATTACTTATGACAATATATGTTATTGTGTTTTGTGTTCGGATAATTTATGCCGTATGTTTTTTATGTACGTTATGAAACATATAATAAATTATTTACTAAAATCGTTATATTTTTACTGATAGCAATGCAGTCCTTTGCTGCTTAGTAGGTTCGGTGTCTATTAGAAACGATCACTGTGAAGATTTTTTGTAAAGTTGTTTGGGGAGTAGGACTTAAATAGCGATTAAAAGTAGTGCAACAAGTATAATATCCAACTCGTATAAAAACGTATATTTGTGTAGGGTTATCTTATAAACCGACGACCTTTTTAACTGGTGATGTAACATGTTGTAGACAAAATTGATTATAGTAAGTATGTCAATATGTTTACTACTCTACATACTGCCAGCAATATATTGTTGCCATAATACGAATAACAAGTGTGTGTTTTAAAATCGCCAAATATTGACTCAAATAATCATTTATCACGTCGTCCTAATTGAGAAAATAGGCTTTAGCATTTTAAACAACAATTTGTCTTAAAAAAGAAGACTTAAAGCATTATGCTGAATATACACTCTATAACGATATATTTTAACTATGAACAACCTTTTCTAAGATGCTAATTTGAACTATGCAATATTGCGGATTCTTGAAAACTAACTTAATGCAATTATATGGAAACCTTTTTTCATAAACACATTTGTACATCTTTAATGAAAAACAATCGGTTTATGCAAATATAAGGCATTTTATAAAACTTGTTTTAAATGCATATCTAAGTTTAACCTACACATAAAGTGAAAACTCTTATATACTGCCAGCATGATTTAATATATTATGTTATATTTAACCCCACTAGCCATAATCAACTGTAATTTGCCTTCTCCGCAAACAATAATCAGACGAAAGCGTTATGATTTTTGAAACCTGCTTATTTGTCATTTTTTATACGAATGCATTCTCGTCCCCACGTGGTATTTTGTACTTTTACTGTGAATGAAATATTTGTGATTTTGTAACATGTAGCACGGTTTATTTACCGCTCCCTTCGTTAAGATCAAATAGTACAAGATAATATAATGCGATTGTGTCACTAGCAATCAGCCTCGACATGTCAAGGCGGCGTTGTGAGATACTTCTCTGTCTTGCAAAATGTTATCAAGGGTAGTGAGAGCGGCATTAATGAATTGAGATAAGTGCATTGTCATAATATTTAGTATAACATTATTCCGCTGATACTCTCAGTATATGCAATTGAAACGGCCTTCCAGGTTGTCTACTTAAACGCATCCAGTCTAGAGTAATTATTAATAATATGTAGATTTTTATGAAATACAGTAACTGTTGAGCAGAGAAAACTTGTATCTGAGCAACAAACCCATGCAAGTCACACGATTCCTCGTAAGCGGTGCGTCATCAAAAGGATACTGATTGAAATATTTGTTCACGAGTGCGACGTTAAAAACAAAATGATTTGAAACTTTGACGTCAATAAATCGTGTTTAGTCTAATCATTTCAACATTCAACATGTCGCACATAAATGTAGTTTTAAACAATGAATTAATAAATAGCGTCATTTTTACAATTATTGATTGTGAAAAAAAAAAAACAATTAAGATAATTGCGTGTTGATGCGTATCTTCACATTTCTTAACAGAATATTTTGTCATAATTTGATATCGGAATGAACAAAATATCAATGTGATATTTTGCTTTATGTTTTGAAATACTTTTATTACTTACGCGTTTTTTAAAGCTCGTTTATTAAAAAGACAATTGATAAAAGCGACATCAATGTTTCGGAGCACATATTGATTATGTATGTATAAAAAAATATTGAATAATATGCGTATATGAATATTGTATGATAATCTTTATTATAAACATTGTCATTATTTGGAGACGTTTTTTATTAGAAACTGATTTTATTGCAACTGTAAAATAAATAAAATACAAAGTCATTTTTAATCATTGATTGCAACACATCATGTTGAATAATTGACTTATGTTTTAATATGAGCTGCTTTTAGAATTTGCACAAAACGAGACATAAAGCTACTGCCTCAATTGCATTTAATATATTCTAACCTGTCATATACATAAATCATGTAATTTTATGTGATATTCATTATTATTCAGTTATTGACTAGCATGTATTTGGATATTATATAATATACACACTTAATATGTAAAATTGGCCGGGGCGGTACATTTTGATACGGTTTCATACATGTATCAGTTCGAACATAATGTCTCGTAGCCAAACAATTCTACAAAAGAAAATAAATTCACATGTGACGCTTGTTTTCGTTCATCCTAACTCCAAACTGTCAAATGCTATAATGTTTCGCAATTAAATTAGTTTAGCTTCCGGCACAGTAAACATAAACAAATGCAATTTGTTTAACATATACAAATTTAATTGATTGGCTTCTGTTGTTGCTAACATCTTTGGATTCCTGTTTGTATTGTTTATGAACATATTTGTATATGATAATATAAATTGTGTTATGGTCACATAATTTGAAAGAATACATTAAACATTTCTTAACCAGTGCATAACCCAGCACAATACAACATATATCAACATAATACTTCCTAATAAATGCCTGAATATTCTGAGAGTGTGGAACATCATTAATATCAAATCTTGAAAATTGATGACAAAAACAAATGTGTCTTTTTTTACCAATTCATGTTTTCATTCACTCAACCAAAACACAATATTGGTAATATATGTCTATATGCAATGACTCAGATTAATGCCTGGTCTAGTAAAGTATATTGTCTACAAGCCTATATTAATAACCATGTCAACAAGCCATGAAATTGAAAGCAGGGAAACAATCGCATTACATATTTCACCGATTGGCTATTACAGTTAATGTATGGTGATTGTAAATGGGATTTTATCTAGCGAATGATGAGTTTCGTCACCGTGAAAACCCTAAAATAGGCAACCTAGTTATGTAATATGTCCTTTTATAACCATCATTGAGGCTCCTTCCTGAAAATGTAACGACAATCTAAATATTGATGTCGATTTGTAATGGTAAAAGTTGAATATAATGTTTCTGCATTTTATCAGTGTATGACCTGTCTGGAAGAATAAACTTAATGCATAAACACAACTTATGAGAAATGTTCTAGACAGGCAATACTTCGGTATTGATGTTTTTAAATGCTCAGTTTGCCAGTTAAAACAATTATTACAGCGCCTTTCTATTATTACTCAGCCTTTTGTTTAATCACGTGATTTTGTATTTTATCCCCACTGATTTATTTCCGAAGATCTCCGCTATGAAACGTTAGTTTGGAACCATTTAATACTGAACGTTGTCAAAATAGCTCTTCAATAAAATGTTCTTGTAACGCAAAATCACCATATATGTTTTAATTGGCTTTTTAACGGTTACTTTATTATAGTTAAAGACAGTTAAAAGAAACAAAAAAAGAAAAAACAAGGCAAAAATTGGACGAACACATAACATTTAAGGTATAAATTATATCTTTAACATAGTATTGGTATTTTGAATAAGATTGAATGAACAATATCTTATAATGTTTTATTGATTTTTATTTTCGAAAATAATTACAAGGTCTTTTTTTCAGAGAACTAAATTACTACCATTACGATAAGGCCCAATATCATCAGAGTAATGTTTATTTTGCCAATACAAATTTAGTTCCAATTCACGATTAAACAACTTAAACACCAACTAACTATTTGAAGATATATCGATATGCATTTAATTGCATTTTGTCAGATCGATATATGTATTATATAAGTGTAATCAAACTATTATAGTATATTGATCATGGATAGATATAATTGTTTTATAATAAAATGATTATGGACTATTTTTCACAAGTGCTGTTTATTCTTATGAATGAACAACCGCAAAACGGTTCGAACACTTGGTGATATTTTTTAAATTAGTAATCTATTTATATTTTCTCTGAAAACAAACATGTTTGGTTATCATTACTCTCGAAGTATTCTTGAATTGTAAAACTCTAATTGTTAATACATTCTCATGTTAATATATATAAATTATACAAAACATCTACTAAAGAAGGCAAATATTTAGTGAAAAACAAGAGATAAATAATTTAAATACACGAATGTATAACAATGAATATAGAAAAACGATTCTACCGTATACGGAGGAAAATCGCGTGCATGTTCCGATATGATATATTGTGGTGTTTGCTTGTTTCGACTCTCGTGACGTGCTAGTTTTTCAACGTTACGTATTCATATCACCGTTATCACGAGCGACTTTGATATTCGTAATACATTGTGAATATATCAAATCAAAAACACATTTGTTGCATGAACCACAGATACAATTCTTGTTGTGCAATTGGAAAATGTCGTTGGAAGAAACAGCTTAACCAAGACCACCATATTTGTCTGATTTGATTCCGAGTTTTAAATGTTTTATATGATACTTATGTAAATAGTTGCCTGTGTATAATTAAGTTTCCAAACTGCAAAATACTAAAGGTACAGAAATGTATTATTTAAAGTTTGAATGATAATCCAAATGTATGTTTCACATGTCTTTTATTAAATGAGTCCTCATAATGTGTGTGAAAGTACTTCCATTAGGCAATATTACAATAAAATATCGATAACACGCAAACATCCACCGACACGTACATGTACTTATATTAAGAACAGATAGCATATATAACATGCAGCACTATCTGAAAGTATATATGCACTATACTATTTCATTGTGCCATATATAAAAGTTGACCAAAACATGTACTGTCAAGAAGAGTACGCTGGGACGTGATAACGTCAGTAGGATTATATAGGATAAACAAGAAAAGGTATCCGTTATCGAAATGTCATAACATTTGTCAGAAGTGTCTGTAATCTTAATAAAACATATTCTAGCGCCATGTTTAAGGATTGATTACACCGCATTCCTATCGTCCTAAGGAGTGACGTTGTTTGTTACTAATGGAAAGTATTTGATATACAAAAGTTATGTGTTTATGTTTACGATATTGATGGCCGTTAACCTATCTGCCTAAATGTGACCATTGTACAACAAGTGCATTTTCGTTAAACACAACATTTGTGTTTGTTTAACAAATGATCTTTATGTAAGTCTAAAATTTATCAATATCAAAACAGTTTTTATCAAAAGTATTCCCCATAAATGCTTTATATAAGCTACACAGGCACTCAATGTATGTACAATGCATTGATTTATTTTCGGCAAATATTTGGCAGTTTGCATTTAATTATTAATTCTCTTAGCTATACAATATGGTTTGTCTCGATATAAGCATGTGTGTTCTGGTTATCATAATTTGAATCGACCAGTATCAAGTACTTGTTTATATCCATATAAAATATAAAGTATTATATATTCTTACAAATGCAATTTCATATATTCTCCCATCTTCGGAACATTACTGTTCATTCCAGCCGCGTAGTTTTAACACAAAAAATACGAGACAACGCCAAAGAAAGATTTTCCAATTCATCGTCATTCTTTAGACAAATGAAGGCACAGGGCAAAACATTTATTACATCGTCATTCATGTACTGTATGCTTTAACATACACGCACAGTAAAATGCCACAATTCCGCCGAGATCTTGTTTTAATCGGGAACGTATTCTTACAATTCTGAAGCAGATATTTTGAGATTTTTGTGATAATTTGAAATTACCGACATTCGGACAAGACTTTAATAATGCTGCGGACGTTCAAAAGTCAACAGATTTTAGTCTAGGTTGATTACACTCACAAATATTTAATGTATAAGTTTGGGCAACTATTGGTGTCACATTTTCGTTGAAATGTATTTGGATTGTTAATAATATAATGGTGTGTATTATAAATTGCAAATTAACTTGCAGTTCACTGTTGATATATTTTTCAGAATAAAGAATGGTTTACGTTTAAACATTACAAACGCTAAACGAGATACAAAATGCTCGTTTTTATTTGTTGTGGCACAATATATGCCATTTTAATTTCCCGCAATGATATGTATTCATACGGCACATGAACACTAAAATTGGTCTTGAGCATGCGTTGATTATAAAGTTTTTTAAAAAACAAACAAAAAGGGGCATTTTAAATCTCATTAAATCTATGTTACCAGAACACATCTGGCGTTGAAATGTTGGCTCTTCATTACATAATATTGATTGAAGCCAAAGTTATAAAATATGTATTTCTGATTTTGTTTTAGACACAGTATTTGTATGCTTTTGGTCTGGAATAAACGCTTGACGTTAAGTCTGCTGCACAATTCAAATCCTATTATATCAAAACGGTTTTCAATAAATGCTGTTGGACAGATGAAATTTGTATTTATTAAATTATAAAAAGGATTTTTTTTTATTTATATAACGCAATAACATGTGAGTTTTTATGTTTTGAGATCATGACCTGTTTAAATTGAGAAAACATTAACCCTTTGAGCGCTGGAACCGGATTTTGAAGGCTTTTGCAAACAGAACGTGGCGTCTCATCAGGATCCAAACTGTTTGCTATTATGATAGTATTCTTTAAAAAACAATCCAAGAAAATGCTAATTTTAGAAATTCAGCAGACGACATTTTAGCAGACGACAAATATCCTAGCATGCAAAGGGTAAATCATCCTGAAATCAAATCATCCAACTGCTATGGAGCTCACCACAACTCGTTTTGATAGGACATTTTATGCAAACTAGGTGATGATTCGAGACATTAAATCATTGTATTGAGAGAAACATGAACTATTGTGACATGTACTGCCACTGTTTGACGTAATAATTGCTAAATTAGGATTAAGCCTGCTAAGTATGTGTGTTTCATTACTGTTGAAGGCAAACCGTGCTATTAATATTTAATTCAAATAGTTGAGACATCAGAACAATATATAGAAATGCGAATGCTTAATCAAACAAACATGTATCGTTTTTGCTCAAATTGTGAAACCCTTGTCTGAGTTTTACTCTTGTCTTTATATTTATTGGAAGAACAGGAATACCATTAATTTCAAAAAAGTAATCTGACACGTGATCAAAGCGTTTTTTCGGCTTTAAGTAATTTCTCTACTCAAATGAGAATAAATACTTATACCAGTAAGACCTGGTGTGTCCTCATTCATATCGTAAGACATTTTGTAAACATAGTGTTTTGAGGTCATGACTCATGAGCTGTTTAAATTTTATTTTTAAACAATAAAGACAGAAATATGTTAAGCCAACACGTTTTCATAAAAAAAAAGAAAATTAGCTTAGCATAAAAGAAACATAGCATTTTAAATATAATTGCGCCATAAAATAAATGAGAAATAGAAAAAATATATGTTTAATGTTTTGTCTGTATACATGTTTTTGTTTATACAAATTGACATTTGAAATTATATATCGCAAATGCCTCCGCACACGATACATGTTTCAAAATAGTCAACGGTTTGTTTGTATTTCATACAGAGACGCACAGAGGCACAAACAACAACTTANTAGAGTTAATGTATTTAAATCTTCAGACCCGTATAATAAGCCATTTTCCGATATTAAGCATCTCGGTACAGTTATTTAGTCGCTTTTCTTTGTGTCTTCACTCTGTCTAAGACGGATATCTGATACCATACTGTGATTGCCATAATCAAATTGAGAATAATCTATTGATAAGGTACATTTCAACACCCAAACAGCCATAAATAACATGACACAATTGGTAGTTATGTATGGAATAATACACAACATTGATGTCAATTTGACATCTTTCTTGTATGGTTTGCATGGATATTTAGGAAAGTTGGAGAAGTAAGAAAGGAATCCTTCCTACGTGTGATCTTAAATTGAATACAAATAATTATCTTTTTTTGTGGAAAACCAAAATGGCCGAACCAAATATGTGAACAAAATGCATAATTTCATTATTTATAGGAATATCACAATGAAAATATGGGCATTCATAAAATTTTATCTGCACTTTAAAATAACCCCTTAAATGATATGATCCATAGAGCATGTTTTCAGTTTTAGTCACTTCAACCATGTATTAGAGTTTGTAATCATCATAAGTCTAGGAGTACAATTTGTGCCTGTTAAATAATAACATTTCCTCAAACCAAGCCTATCCTTATAGCAACATGAAACTGCAACAAAATAAGTCCAAAATAGACCAAATCTATCCATAAATAGCAAAGTAACAGAAAAAGGCGTCCAAGCCTTTTTTACAGTCTTCACTTTTGAATATTTATCTGTCTGAAGTATATGTCTGACTTGAAGAGATATTCAAGTGTGTACTAAATATAGTGCTATGAGTTTAGTCAACGCCTGTAGCAATATGAAAATGTAACAAAATAAGTCGAAAATTAACCAAATCTATCCACACATATTAAAGTTATACAAAAAGGCGTCCAAGATATTTTTGAAGTCTTCCCTACTCGATGTGTAAATGCCCGAGATATTTAAGTATATGTTTTACAAGAAGAGATATTCAAGTGTGTACTAAATAACGTGCTATGAGTTTAGTCTACGCCTGTAGCAATATGAAAATGAAACAAAATAAATCAAAAATTAACCAAATCTATCCACAAATAGCAAAGTTATACAAAAAGGCGTCCAAGCCAGTTTTAAAGTCTTCCCTTCTCAATGTGTCAATGTTCGAAACATGTAAGTCTATGTCTTACAAGAAGAGATATTCAAGTCGATACTACAGATAGTGCTATGAATTGAGTCTACCCCTGTAGCAATATGAAAATGAAACGAAATAAGTCAAACATTAACCAAATCTATTCATAAATAGCATAGTTAAAGAAAAAGACGTCAAATCTATTTTTAAAGTATTCGCATGCAAAACTGCAACCGCACAAAAACTTTCAATATAGCGATATAATAACCAAATTATCTGCAAAGTTAATTCGTTATTGCATAAATTATTGCCGTTTCCACTTATTGATACAATACAGACATAGGTGGTTAATTGATATTCGATAATACTACCCTTAAAGTCAATAAAGACAGGTGTGAAAACGATAACGATGATGGCAATTATTTTACACAATTCGGCTTCAAAACGACGTCTGCTCGATTGATGTCTCCTGATATAGATCTCCGTTCCGCAGCTTGAATTTCCGATACTTTCTATTGGTCTGAATGGATGTTTCCAATCTTCGTATATTGATAGCTCTTTGGTTTGGGCAACTATTGGTGTCAAATTTTCTTTGAAATGCATTTGGATTGTTAATAATATAATGGTGTGTATTATAAATTGCAAATTAACTTGCAGTTCACTGTTGATATATTTTTCAGAATAAAGAATGGTTTACGTTTAAACATTACAAACGCTAAACGAGATACAAAATGCTCGTTTTATTTGTTGTGGCACAATATATGCCATTTCAATTTCCCGCAATGATATGTATTCATACGGCACATGAACACTAAAATTGGTCTTGAACATGGGTTGATTATATTGTTTTTAAAAAAAACAAACAAAAAGGGGCATTTTAAATCTCGTTAAATCTATGTTACCAGAACACATCTGGCGTTGAAATGTTGGCTCTTCATTAGATAATATTGATTGTAGCCAAAGTTATAAAATATGTATTTTTTATTTTGTTTTAAACACAGTATTTGTATGCTTTTGGTCTTGAATAAACGCTTGACGTTAAGTCTGCTGCACAATTCAAATCCGATTAGCATATATCAAAACTGTTTTCAATAAATGCTGTTGGACAAATGAAATTTGTATTTATTAAATTAAAAGAAGGAAATTTTTTATTTAAAATTGGTCTAGAAAATGCGTTGATTATATTGTTTTTTAAAAAACAAACAAAAAGGGGCATTTTAAATCTCGTTAAATCTATGTTGCTGAAACACATCTGGCGTTGAAATGTTTGCTCTTCATTACATAATATTGATTGTAGCCAAAGTTATAAAATATGTATTTCTGATTTTGTTTTAGACACAGTATTTGTATGCTTTTGGTCTGGAATGAACGCTTGACGTTAAGTCTGCTGCACAATTCAAATCCTATTATATCAAAACGGTTTTCAATAAATGCTGTTGGACAGATGAAATTTGTATTTATTTAATTAAAAGAAGGATTGTTTGTATTTATATAACGCAATAACATGTGAGTTTTTATGTTTTGAGATCATGAGCAGTTTAAATTGAGAAAACTTCGACGCACATTAATAATCCTGAAATCAAATCATCCCACTGCTATGGAACTCACCACAACTCGTTTTGATAGGACATTTTATGCAAACTAGGTGATGACTCGAGACATTAAATCATTGTATTGAGAGAAACATGAACTATTGTTACATTTACTGCCACTGTTTGACGTAATAATTGCTAAATTAGGATTAAGCCTGCTAAGTATGTGTGTTTCATTACTGTTGAAGGCAAACCGTGCTATTAATATTTAATTCAAATAGTTGAGACATCAGAGCAATATATAGAAATGCAAATGCTAAATCAAACAAACATGTATCGTGTTTGCTCAACTTGTGAAACCCTTGTCTGAGTTTTACTCTTGTCTTTATATTTATTGGAAGAACAGGAATACCATTAATTTCAGAAAAGTAATCAGACACGTGATCAAAGCTTTTTGTCGGCTTTAAGTATTTTCTATACTCTAATGAGAATAAATACTTATACCAGTATGACCTGGTGTGTCCTCATTCATATCGTAAGACATTTTAAGTGTTTTGAGGTCACGACTCATGAGCTGTTTAAATTTTATTTTTAAACAATAAAGAAAGAAATATGTTTAGTCAACACGTTTTCATAAAAAAAAAACGAAAATTAGCTAAGCATAAAAGAAACATAGCATTTTAAATATAATTGCGCCATAAAATAAATGAGAAATAGAAAAAATATATTTTTAATGTTTTCTCTGTATACATGTTTTTGTTTATACAAATTGACATTTGAAATTATAAAATATAAATAAGACAAACTAAATGTAACCACCTTGACGCGAATAAAATTCAACACAATATATATATATATATAACTACATTCCCAAAACTCTATTCTTGTTTATGCTATATTGTCTATGCGTATATGGATTTGTTATGATGTTGTGATTGTGTTTGGTATATAAATTGCATCATTACTGAACAAAGACAGAAAACGCTATTTGTAAGGAGACAGAGGCTCCTTCACAAACAAATACATATTTTTGTCATTTGTCTTCAGCATCGTTCATTGTTTTCCCATTACGCATAGATATTGGCGATCGTCTTGATTTACATAGAAAACAACGTCGCAGCCCTGTCAACGAACCCAACAGCATTCATTACGCTTGTATAAAAAACAGTAATATGAAATGGTCACCGACAAGAACTCTTCAAAACCGAAATTTCGCAAACTTAAGTACCCTTTAGCATAAAACATATCAATATTAATAAATGTATCATTATTTATTATGTCACTAGTGCACAATTATATTGAAGACGTCGATCCACTACTTTTAGTGACACTTTTTAGCTCCACCAGTGTCCAAAAATTGGCATGTCTCTGACCGATAACACAGTTCAGCCTCGTCCACATTTGAGAATTTTATGCTTCTCTGCAATGTTTGTAAGTCACTTTTTTTGTAGAAATGTTAAAAACTACAAATATTTGATATTGGTCAAAGGTCTAAAAATATAGTTGATAAATGAGGGATGATTTAAACAAATTTGATGGTAAAACATTCAATAGTACAAACAATCAACATACGTAAAATATAATCTGAAATAATTAAGAGAAAGTCATTGTTTCAAATATAACTTAAATACAATGTCAACAATCACCATCCTAACAATTTTAATGTTACAGTCTTACCTTATAATCTACAATCAACAATAATCCACTATGATTGTCAAGGGTCAATCATGTGTGAGCTGGCATTTGCGGTGTGTTTACAACATAATAACATATCTTATTGTCATCATCCACAACAACATCATGAAAGGTTGTTCCTAAGAAAAAGACCGACGGGTAGGAATATCGGTCCAAACCTTTTTCAACACATGAACATAAAAGGTATGTATGAAAGAGAAAATGTTTAATTTGGACGTTTTAATTTAATTGTGCAATATATTTATCTGAAAAAAACACACTAACATTTACGAAATTAGTATTGTTCGTTGTTTACAGGGTTTACAGGGGTTTAGTAAACACCATTAATAATGTAAAAAAAGGAGCATTTCATAGCATAATTTAACCTATTCTCAAACATCTTACTTAAAAGTTGCCTTTGAAAAAACCCGTTATTTTATTTAATTTCCATTGTCATTCAGAATGTGGTAATTTGTAAAGTTGTGAACATTTTCTTTGATATAACCGAATAGTTTAGCGTTTAATATAGTTTTGACCCAAATGTGTGCGTTCTTGTTAAGTTATCAATTGCATTTAAACTATTCGAATAGCTTCTCTAGTTACCGCAAAACCAATCTAAATAATGCAACATTCTGCCTCTCGAAACGGTCATTGTCATCGGCAGCTTTAATACTATTGCCAGACTAATGCCATGATTTATAAGAATTAATCAGAATGCAATGTGGCCATACAAATCGTCTAGCCCTATTTGGAAACCGTCAATAGCAATTCTAGACGTAAACCTTCGCATGTCAGAAAGTGCACGATAAAGTATCTACGTCAATACGAAGCGGCTAATTAAGAAAGTTACGAAAATGGATATTATTAAAACATATGTTTATACTAACCGGTGTCAAATAGTATAGCGACATGAAACACAATGCCTTTTTGGCGCATTGATTTACAGTTCCACGGACTAACTATGTTTGATACTTTAAAAACGCACGCATTGAATGAAATTGATAGGTTGAAATATATGTAGGGTAAAAAATAATGTGCAATCACCAATGTTGGTGATTAATAGTATGTGTTTTCAAAATGGCAATTTAGTGGCACTGTATTATAGTGTCATTATTGTGATTGAGGTGGTCAATAGTTCTTTGAATTATCTTCTGTGTCCAGTTTTGATCACTATGTCTTCTTCCTTGGCTACTATGACACACCATTATTTCCTAATAGAGTGTACATGACGTAATTTATAGCCCTCATACGGTTGTTTATTTTATGTGTAATACTTATGAATAACTTGTGTACTAAGTATGGAATGGTGTTTAGATGTTTCCGTTTACTTTTTGCTGTGATTGCATGAATGTGTATTACAAGACAAGTCGGATGCTGCGTGGATAAGACATAATAATTTTGTGTGAGCTCCGTATATAGTGTCTATTTGGTCTTCACATTGTACATCTTCAGGTACTTCCGGTGAGTTTTCAATGTTCATCATGTATCATATGAAGTTTGTATTGATAATGTTCTGTAATCAGGCTTGACAACCTCTTGAACATCATATCGGTATGTGTATTGGGCTAGCGTTGTTTTGAAAAGTTACAGTATCATGGTCTGAAATATATGTGTTTTATAACCTATTCATTCAGGCCAGTTATAGGCATGTTTTCAATAAATGAGCGAATAAAGCTCATGTACTAACAGACTTGCATGCTTGTTTCCACACTTGATAGGTTGGAAGTCGAAATGAGCAAACATATGTGTTTAAGGTACGTATAAACACATTCTATAATAAGCAAATGTGATTCATGGTCATGACTCGTTCTTCTAAATAATATATTTAGTTCAATTCGTTCTATTCTTAATTTTCAACACATATTCTTGCATTTTTTGAACATCCCTCAGTTTGAGACTGACAGTGATTGTTACGCTCGTTTAGTTTATTGTAAATTCCCACAATTACTCTCAAACACATGTTCTCACTGTTTAAAATAAACACTGCATCCGGTTTGAAAACGTATAATCTATCCATTTGAAGGGTATTCATGATTAACAAAGTACCGGAAGTCCATCTGAAATACATATTAATATGCAGGGACGGTAACGTTTTATCTCATGGTCACCAAACACTTTTTCTCAGACGCGGAATTGTTATATAAGTTATGATAACTAGTCGTTTATATGATTTAACCTTTACGGAACATATTCCAGCAATATCCCGCTGTTTTGAAGATAACATATTACACGTGTTTCGTTATATTAACACAACCTAATGTTGAACGTCTGCCGGTCTAATAACAGAACTATCGTAATGGTATATAACAAGTCGCAATGTTTTAATAATTATGAGGACATCTGTTATATTTATATATACGTTTATATCATTTCAGTTTATTTATAAGCAAGCCTTTATCTGACATGTCGTTTACTGTGCATGTTAATGCTCCGTCAATATAAATGTTGAAACCATGTGAATACAATTGCCATCTGTTTTAAGGATGATGCTAAACCGGTATGGGATCTTTCACAAGTTACATCTATGGAGCCATTATACTGCTTCGTACACTTAATCGTCATAATATTTACAGCTTTTTCAACATATGAGTGGCTTGTATCATTTGTCTCAATACTCTCTAAAAAGTCAATTGTTGAATGCATAATGAAATATCGTGCTAAGGACCATACTGTAAGTATTGTTCACACGTATTTTCCATTTAGTTACAGACACTAACATCCAGGCTATACAAATCGTTCTATGATCGAGAGGAATATATAAATTCCAATTATTTATTTTATTACATTTGCACATTACTATGATTTTCATATCAGTTGCATGATAAATATTAACGAAAAATAACAAAAATTGCATAATATATGAAGCACTCTAGTCCGAATATCTTTACATGGTGATGTGCGGAATATCTGATCATCGCAAATCGCTTAATTATGTACGACGAGATTTCTATAGACAAAGAATTGAACATGACTTTTGTATATAACATACTGAAAAAAACATTGGCAGAGCTTAATGTTGTGAAAATAGTTCCTTAAATTCAAAGAAATTGATTAGAAAACTTCACGTGCTTAAAATCGCAATCTAGGTTAATTAACAAACAAATTATTTCTGCATTGTGCAACTTTGTAAAACCCCACAAGTAACGCAAAATTTAAAAATATAAGATCACAAAAGATGTTAACGTTAAGTTAATAAAGGATCTTATTTGCATGTATTAACCTAATTTGTTTACAGCATTTAATCAATTATATGACGTCGTAAATAGTTTTTATGAATGAAATCGACTTCATTTTGAATTGTGTTGTCATGCTGACGTCAGAAAAGAGCATGTGTGACTGTTTTGTAGAACACATGAAAGAACTAAGTTTAAAATAGGTTTGCTTTTACAAATGCGAACTATATAAATTAATTCGTGGTAGAATCGTAATTATTAAAAGCTAAGTGTTGTTTATTGCGAAATAAAAACAACAAAACTTATGGTTCCGCCCTTGTTGTTATATGTGTACGTATTAAAGCTTAAAACCGTTGGTTATTACCGTAATAACAAAAACTTAACATCAAACATAATCAACACTAAAAAACGATTAAATAGACTCTTGTTTTTTTTTCCTTAGACAAACATATCAAGATATTGTGTATCAATACATATGGAAATAATGTTCAAGGAAATAGACTATGAGTCACAGTAAATAATAAATCAGTGTTACCAAAGCTGTGTTTTCGATACAGACGTCTGAAGTAACGGCTATAGTCATTATGATAAATGTATACATATTTTCATGACATATGAACATTATTGTACACCTTCAGGAATGTGAACGCATCATAGTATCTTTCGATGCATTGTGTTTTTTTCAGTAAACCATCGCCATAATAGCTTCGTATTTTTGTATTATTCAAGGATTGAATAATGGGATTAAGTATCAATATACATATGGTAACGCTGGGCCGGGCATCTTTAATGAGCATTACAATTTATTAATGATGTAATTTCTCCAACAGTGAAACAACTAGCTAGATAAGGCTTGACTTTCTGGATATACGGAACTTATATATATAATATATATATTCTTTCTGAGCAATGTCGTGTTAAAAACTGTATTTGTGACACAATTACACATTTGTGTTTTCTATAGATTGATAAAGACTGTTCTGTGCTTGTTATTATGATCCAAAATTTAAAGATAAAGCCCCACTACTAACTGACAATCTTTTATTTTAGTTACAGAACTGCAGAGGTGTTTTGACGTTAACAACGTAAACAACGTTTTCAAGTAAACCGCATTCAGATGTATGTTACATCAACATCCACACTTATAAACAAGACATGAAATAAAATTTAAGAACACATTTATTCTGTTAAATATATTTTATCAGGTATCTATTTGTTCTAAAAATAGTTGTGATTAACATTAAACTGTAATCTCACATACGTTGCTTAGCAACAAAGTCCATATATATTTACATCGACCAGCAAACCATACAGTTTAAATCTTTTTTTTCTAAACCATTCTCACATATTTTCACAACATAGCATTTAGTTTCTCATAGGAATACACACATCGTGTTCAAAGCAAACACTGTCAATAACACCATCAATACATAAACCAACAATATCCAATAATAATAATACAAATAATTTCATTGTGTTAAAATCTTAGATTTTAATTTTCCAAAGGTGCTTTTCCTAAAAATTCAGAGTCGAGTAAACTTTAATAATATCTACTTTTCACACGTATCTTTTTTTTTATAATTATTCTTAGTATGTTCACAATTTATTTATCATACAGCTTATATTGTATTTTGAATTCTTTGTTTGACATAAATTATATAGAAACAAGCAGAAGTGAATACACATATGCCATTTAATACGAAACAAGTGTAATTTAAATGTGTTATAAATAAACCAATGTATTCAAACAGACATTTAAGGATATTCAAAAAGTTGTGAAGAATAAGTTTGAAGTTATTTGTCATTCGCCTGTAAATATTGACAGTATACTATGTGTAATCTTTCGCCATAGATGCGACAATATAACTATAGTTATGTTTCTGGGCAAGCATCGTTGTTCGCATCGCTGAAATATGGCCTGACAACTTTGTGCAAGTACTCCTGTCTGTTTTGGCTGTTTCCAAGGCGGTGACCCCAGCTTTATTCTACTATGTGTATATGTTGTTTCGTTTTGTGCCGTACTGTACCGTTTTGGCAATTGGTTCCTTGCCATAAATAAAGGACCACGGAGGTGTGTATGATAAAACTGCAATACTGCTGCAGCTTCTGGAGTTTCACTTCTTCATATTGGCTGAGTCCTTTGGCCTCTACAATTTGCGGTCGTTGGTATGGGATATGGAAGCCATATATAGCCACAGTAACCTTGACATGCCGGCTACCTCACTGCTTCATTGGATGCAGAGGACATATTCACCATCTGGGTCAAGGAGTCTATTATCTCATTGTTCGACCTCCTGAAGTTCAATGATCAGAGTGCCAGTATTGGGAGGAGAAGAAATGCAAAATGGATCTTATTATACATGCTAAATAAATAAAACACTTCCTACAAGGAATATTTACCTTTTTTTATTCTTACACATAAAACAAAGGCGGCTTATAGGTTCCTGTACAGTTGCTTTCAAATCCATTGTCAACCAGACACCTGGCATGGCCTGGATTTTGCATGTGGTATTCTATTACGTCATGGCTGCCGGTCATCACACACCATGTGAAATAGCCAATAAGGTAGAGGCTCTTGTTCTGGCATGTAAAATATTGCAGACCTTATGTTAACATTCTAAAAATACATACTCAAACGTCACTATATTTTTTTTGGTGATATTAAGTTAAAGTTGCGCATTCTGTTAAGCCTACTTCAAAAGAAAAATCAAACAATTATTACCATATGCTATATAGTCATAAATATAAATAAAGTTAAGAACACAATATTTACTTATATGTTCAAAATATTTATTCAAATATAACTAAATAAATCATATGATTACCACTGGATAATATCACAAAATAATACCTGGACAATTATTCGCATGGATGGAGCCTGTCGATTCACCACGCCCGTGGGTGTCTAGCACCATGTCCATCATCGAGATGACAGCATTCGGTCCGTGTGTTTGGGTTCCATCTGTGCCTATAGTTTCACTTTCATCAATACTAAAATTGAGCTCTTTAGACAGTCCATCTTTCCGTACACCAAAAATTTGCGAAGGGACATGAAATAAATTGGCCCCATGTGCCGCGAGAAATGAGGAATGGATACATTTTGACTAAAATTAAAAGTAAAGTGGTTTGTTCTTTTATCAGATTTTAATATGTATGTTTCCTTGGTCACGCTTTACACAGTCATTATAAAGTTCTCTTTCTTTTTGGGTATTTATCACATGTTGTTTGAAGTTTTTCGGCAGCCTCTAACTTTTCACTCTCTTCTATTGCGTTCATAATGTTCTTTATATGGCCTTCACATGTTGCACATACATCATCCCTAGGCGAAGCTATTCTAATGTGACACAGACAGCTTTGCCGAATTTCAAAGAAAGCAGTTCGCTGTAAAGGTCTAACCCCAGCCTCGCGGCGGCAACTTTCTATATATTCTTTATGAACGGTTAGTTTTGTTTTACCACTGTCAAGATAAATTAGAGGAGTATTGTCGCTTTCTCTGGGAGCTGCTGGTTGGGGGATATCATACGTGTCCGCATAATTTTGCGAAAATTCAACCACACGTTTTACATCATCATAAATGACGGCTAGTGATGGTTTCTCTCCTGTGTTTCTATGCTTTCTTGGGCCTTGACCGTTCTGCTTATAATTGTCTACAAGATGTTCTGAAGCTGATCTACCAATGGCATTAACCAGCATACACGTTTTCTTGCAAACTGGCTTTTGGAATGCATTGTAAGAAACCATTCAACGTTTCCTTGGTTTCCTCGTTTTGTAGTCAGGCAATTTCCACATTTAAGATTACTCATTACAATAATATCCTTCTCTTCCTTTGTCAATTCTTGCATGTTCAATATATGATGGTATACCTAGCCAAGTTCAAAATTAACAGTACACTTACTCTTGCAACCACATCCGATCTCGAGAAACTGCCTGACAGTTGCACAATCAGCGTCCATGTCACCACTGGCGCATGAACCACTGACAATGTATGTTTCGTCCACATCACTTTCATACTCATCTCTGTTATTACATATAATGTAATGTTGTTGAATGAAATTTGTGGCTCTACTATCAACAATAACTGCTACTGAACTGTTGTTGTCCTCACTAAATGAATAATCATTTAGGAATTTATATAAGTCCCATCATTGGAATTTGAAGTGGTCGGACAATAAATTGTCAAGTTCCTGGAAACGTATATATGCCAATTATTCAAACATAAACTAATCGATACGTGTTTCTAAACGCAAAATTACAGAGATTTGTTGTTGCACTCAGTCATTGAATAATAGCAGACAATGTTGATCTATATGTGTGATATGCAAGCTATTTCCTACCGAAACAAGGATAATTAATGACAAAAATCTACAAAAATTCTATGCAATATCCTTTCTTGCATATAAATCTATTTAAATCTATAAAGAATTTGGATAAATAATAATTTAGAGAATATGGTCGAGTTTATAATAAAAATCGATAACAAATACTAACAAATAACAAATACTAGTTTGCTTTGAATTAGAAAAACTATTTAGCCTTAAGGATCGGCACAACAAATTAGAATCGGTCGGGTTATTGGAGAAAAAAGTGTACGCCTTGTTATGTGTAACCCCATGGTTGCAATTAAAGGTTGGGATAAACTCTTACAACAATTCATGTACAAATTAAAATAACAAATGTTTAGTCTGATAAGTTCTACCGTAAATAAATTTCCGTTCACTGAATTTCTTAACAACGTTTAACATAGTGGTTAATTAGTTAACACGTCTAGTTCGCTATATTCTATTGAATATTTAGATCAAACCAATTTTGCAAAATATCTAATAATAATAAAATATAGTACTTACTTCTATTTTATTATCCATATCACGTCATTTCATATTGAAGTTGTTTCACATATACAAAACTGTCCAAAACAGCTACACAGATTCACATGTTTCAGTGATGACGAAATCGCGCAAATTTCAAAAAATGTTGACGTTACTTTACAGAGAATTTACCAACGTCATAACTGATCTCGCGAATACAGGTTTTGTCGCGACAAGGCCCATATATATATAAATATAAATATATATGTAAAAAATTGTTACCACGTCGAGATGTTTTGCGATGTTAGGGTGGGATATATAAATGTAAATGAACCATCTTTTTGGATGGGGATTTCATAGTATATATGCTTCATTCTGCACAGTAGCTAGGCGCACACGCCGCAGTCTCAAATGGGAATATATTTGTCTGTTTGTATGTCTGTGTATCTGGTTGTTCAATATGTATACATCTTATGTCATATCTTTGTATTAAACGATTTATCACAACAACAATCAAAACAGACGCATTGCAGTGTGCAGAACCAAAGACGGCACAAGACTGCATGCGTTGTATAATTATATAAATACTCAAAGCAGAAAACAAAAAGCAAAACATGTGGAAATGTGAACTTAAAAAACTTTTCTTTAAGTCGTACAATTTTCATGATATTCAGTGCTGCAGCGGACGAAAAGAAAAATCGGAAATACAATCACAGACTGGTTCAATGACTTGCCTGAAAGACAGTTTTCTCCTGATATTGTTTCGTTAATTCTGCAATGAATTGTTACAAATATTTCAGACCGTAACATCTTGATATTGTTATTATTAGCATTATGTGTTATTATCCATTATATTACTTTAAAACTTCCCCAAATTACATTTGACAATAAAGCATGCATTCTACATTTTATAATTGGGCACGAGTAAGTCCATTTGTTATTGTATTTATATATTTGCGTACTAAACTATTACAATGCTAAACGGGTCCAATGAATAATTCTACGAACATAGACAGACTACTTGTGTTGGTAATGCATTATTTAAATGGATGGACAATATGTCACCATTATGCTAGCAAAACTGAACGAAAACAGTGTCCTTGTTGGCAACGTTAACATTTCGGCAACCCGTGAAATGTTTTCGAACATATACAAAATACAGCTACGTATATACAATCCGGAATGTGCGATTGATGATAACGTAACTATTTCCCCGGGTTTCTGACTTTAATCCTATGTGTCGCTCATTTTACCATTTAGTTAACTTGCGTATCGCATCAAAAAGACATTTACTGACACACGACGACATCGAATAACTTTCCGTCCCCCAGTTATTGCTTTCAAGTGGAATCTAGTCAAAACAACGGTAATAACATTATCGTGTTGTTCACCTTTTCAAACTTATATGCCTTTTCGACGTCATGAGACCTTTTAAAATTCTTCTTCAGATACATCACTCTTTTTAAAAAGAAACTGTTGTGCCGGAAAAAACATAACTCTACGTAATTGTATAGTTACGATTTACATTTTTGTACATGACATTGTTTTAAATACCCCGCCGCGCAGCGGGAATTGGATGAACGACCTTCAATTTATTTTTCGGTACAACGTAAACATGATAAAAAACTTGACGTAGGTGTGCATATATATTGTGTAAGAGCATACATATGATGTACGTATTTAAACATTTCATAACAACGCCGAACTCAGTATGTTGTTGAATGCTATAAAAACAAACACACAGTAAGGGGGGATGGGGGCGAGGGATGAGCACATACGGTCGTTGGGTAAGAAGCTATGTCAAAATGACGTATATCTTTAGATATCTAGGCCCACTACAAGAGCTATTTTATATAGCGTACATGTACATGATATTCATTTCTGAATCAACAAAACCGAATTTCTGAAGTACTAGCCCAGCCTAATTGTATAACTATTAACGCCACTCAATAGCATCAACGAGCATTGTTAGATGAGCGTGTTCAAACTTCTATCCCAATCTACAAGTTGAAACGGTATCGTTCAATTAAACATTACTGAAAAATACGTTACGTTTTATTCAGCAGTGGATTTTGTTTACCATGATTACAGGTTAACAGCATTTATAAGATGATGATTCCCTGCAAATCATTTATACTCCATACGTAAGAATGTGTTTGTTTCTTGCGTATTTTATACTACATTATATACAAATTTCACAGCATGCTTGCATTGATTTGTTGTTTTCCCTAAGGCATTGACTGACCATTAATCATGGTCATGCAATTGCCATTAAAGTGTTTTCCCGTAAATCATAGTCGAAAATAAGCACAAACGTTTGAACTATAAAACTAAGTGTATTTTTATGAAAATCTAGTACTTCAAGCTTTTGAATATCTATCAGCAATGTTGGATTTGTATAATCCTCTCAACAACATATACATAAACATCCATCATCCTCAGGAAATTGTTTATATCCAGTGTTTTATTCCACTGATCCTGAGTGGAAGTTTTAATTACCTAGCTGTTTCTGACTGGTCTACATCGCAAACTGTCGTGCAAGGGTACATTTAATCATACTGGTATGTAAATTGAATAGTGTCTTGATAATGACAAAATTAGTATTCTTTTAGATATTTTTAAAATTTAAAATAACGTTTTGACAAGGCATCATTTCATAAAATACTTAGTACTTAAACGATAACTCCAATTGGTATTTCGTTTGGTATACGCTTAAAATGTGAAGAGTGTATTTCATAAATATATATGTGTCGCTTAGGAAAACTAAATTCAAAAAATAGTGTATCATTAGCGACGGCTAAGTATATGTGAATGCGTGTTATTAATTATGAATTATTTTAATGTATCTTAGTCATATTGATTAAAGCGATATAGTGTGGCAATAATAATATAAAATCATTCAATTGCAAAACTGGAAGAATATTATGTATCTGACTATTTGATCTGAATATGGAAGCAATCAAATTAACTTCGAAATAAAACATTAAAGTGATTCTATGCATACAGCATTTAAAGAACGTCTGCAAAATTAAACTGGTCTACTTTACATGGTAATGATACAGACAATAATTGAATAAAATGTGTACGTGTTGTCCGCACTTATTAATTTCTCTCAAATGGACATGCTCTTATTCCATGTATATTCGTTGAAGATACACACATTTTATTTTATGGAAAGGTCAACGCATAAACGATGCCTTTTTAAATATATTTCAATTGAAAAAATAATTAACCTCTATGAATTTCAATTTAATTTATAACGTGATATTAAATAAATAACAAGATGACATTTATACGCTAATCTGCAAGTCGTTAACTGGTCTTACATCGAACACAATGGAATGTTGCACATTACTCAGGGACTGATTCAATGACTATAACAGATAAGTACATGTAGGATTGAATGAGTGGAGAATGTTTTAAGTTGTTTTCCCCGAAGTGGAATTCTTAGGTCTCGTAACTATTTTTTAGCGTGAACTTATCGCTACTACAACTTTCAAGCACAAACATTAATTTGCAAACTTCGAAAGATCCGTCTGTGAACAAGCCCCTGTCATATTGTTGTGAAATACATGTTCAAGTTGTTTTTAGGCAAGCGTGCTTATAAGCAGAACGGAATAGTTTAATGTTGCCTGAAATTCTCACTTGTTATGCTCTGGGTAAAATAGAAAGACCGAATATTCCTTATTGAGTGCATGCACTTATTATTGTCCTAACAATAATGCTAAATCGGTGGATTCTATGTTGTGTTTCATTGATATTGAATCCATACTTACGTCTGAACGATATCCTTTGTAAAGTAATTGCACATAAACTAATGCTTATTCAGATAAAACTACATTTTATCAATAGCAAATGCATATTTTAGAAGAAAACAGTATATACATTATTAACACATCATTATATAACTAGTTTCACACTTTACGAAATAATATGGAATAATGTTCGCAGACATCGAACATTTTTTCATAGAATGTATTAATATTTATATTTTTTATTTTAGAGAGGGATAGGTGAATGTGAAGTTTGTGAAGCTTGCGTCATGAGTTCATGTTGCACTGACACATAACAATACACAATGTGAGGGACATCAATTTAAGTTTCGTCTAGCTTTCAACAAGTGTACATCATTAATGATTTGTAATAAACATGTGAAGGTAAAACACCAACTCCACTCATTGTATGTTAACTTGTGTGTTGTATGTAGAATTATGTCACTTCTTTTTAATATTTAAAACATGACTACGTGTTTTTATTATCTGTTCTGAAAATTTAAATGTTTGTTCAGATATGGTAATAAGGATTATGACACCCTGAAGAAAGTCGATATGAAGTGTCTCTTAAACAAATTGAAGTGCTACTCACAATCCGCGATTGTTTGTTTGCTATATTGCTAAGAGCGTCGAAACCAAAGCTGATGGAACTTATTAAAAGCGCCTATAACACATAGCGCACTCAAGAAGTTATGTTTGTAAATAGCTTCACGTCAATTTTTCCACACAAGAACTGGTAGACAATAAATCGCACACAAAAACGTTGATTGTATAATGTGTTCATGTTTATGAGACTTTCAAACAAATATGTATATAAACATATTACTAACCACAACGGAAAACACAAATATCCTTTGTTAATATAAAAAAGCCCATGCCTACCGAACATACGTCATGCAATTCAATTTAACCAAAAGACATCTTAGCATTCGAGACAAAAAATGACAATTAATTTTGAACTGATTCAACATAAATATATCGTCTCAAAGAATAAGTCATATATATATGACAAAACATCGTTGCTTATTAAACGCAAACCAATCAGGTTCAAGTTTTCCTTGACTTAATTGTGTGCCCGATGATTTACATATTTTTGTGACAGGTTTATTAACATAATTTGGAATATACTGCCCCTTTCCGCCTTTAAATGTTTTTTTATTTGTTGATTGTATTATGTTCAAAAGTTAACGATTTTTTTTTACATTTGCACGAAACATAATGTAGCCATTTGTTTAAATGACAATTGAACGTACCGTTTATTAATATTCACTGGCGTTATCTTGAAAATAACTGATAACAGAAGGCACTGTTAATGAAAGCATTGAAGGCTTTCCAGATTTAGTTACATTTTTTAATTCAAATGCCTTTATAACTAAAATCCCCCAAAAAATAAATTCATGTATCATCATAATGATTTTTGAATGAAAGATGCCGATAGAATAAAGAGTGCAATGCAATTCAACTTCAACGAATGTTATCAATGAATAGCCTTCCAACGATTTCGGAAAAATGTTAACTAAAGAACAAAAAAACATATCGACCCAGCGATTTACTGCTAGGTATGTGTCCAATAATTTTTGAATACTGGAAGGCAACGCTGTTGTTTCTTAAAATACCGTAGGGGTATTCCTGGTTCAATTTGCAAGTGACATTTTGATACAAAATATCCTGAAGTGTAAATCTTTTGAATAATGACTTTAGTGTTACTCCCCAGTGAATACAAAGATTTGATGAGTGGATTTTTATTAAGGAAATTAAATAAACAGTCTTCACCTTCGGAGCACAAAATCAATTATGGACTGAAGTTAATAAGAGTCATCACGTACTATTCACTATGCGCAACATTAAGATGCAAAATATAATCAATCTGGAATGTCCGCCTTAGAGCGTGCAACACATTGCATTCGGCCTTTCAATCAGTTTTAATGCATGCATATTAAAAGCATCAAATGCATGTTTAATGCGTATTCTGGTGCCTTTTGCAAATTGACTAAACACAATGAAACGCTCTGAACATTTCTCTAAGTGTTTCGTTATGGACAGCGTTTTTTGTTCCATCAATTAAATTTTCGTCAGTTCGTTTAAATAAATCGATTAAAAAAATGCAATAACGAATATGTATTTATTCCAAAATAAGTATTGAATTAAGACAACTTATACAGCCAATATGTGTGTATTATTTGAATGTAGATCAATTTTACAAAGTGGCATATGTTTATCATACTATGAATAATAAGGGCATCATTAGACCTAGATCTCTCAACATATTCCGGCTTTGGTAAATTGCAGTGAATTTCGAGGCGACCACGCTTTCTTTTGTTTACTATACGATCGTCCACGTATTTGTTTTCTTACATGAAGCCCAATGTTTGCGTTCAAGTGTATTAATTCTTTGTTTAGAGTCTACAGAGTGGTGATAATGTGCATAAACTGAAGATAGTCATCACGAAGTATCTCTCATTTGGAGTGCTTCGCTAAGGTAGGAAATTCACATAAAACAATAATGAGGAAATATATGATACGGTGGTTGTGTACAGAATAACTAGAATTGACCAAACAACATGTATTTTAGAAATGTTGTAGATTGAATTCCCTTTACGTATTTCATATATGAATAGTTAATTTTTGTTTCGTTTATTAAATTGGGTGGCTTCATTTTGATTATTAACATATACGAGCGACAAAATGACATTCCCTTATGAATATCAACAATATTTAATATTAATACTTATCTCTCTATGTTCCATTTTCCTTGCTGAACGATTTAAGTTTAATATAATGAGGCTATCGGATTAATGCAAATTGATATTTTTGTAACATGAACTACAGTAAATCATAATAATACGCCTTTACAAACAATAACCATAGATAGTGCAATAACAGGTTGTCACATTTTACAAAACACTCTCAATCATTTCAATATGAATTGAATGAAATATGTTAATTTAGTTAATTTCATTTAACGCTCGAAACATGTTTTAATTGATAGAATGTCAAATGGTGATATATTTTGCTTCGATGCGTTCAATGTGTCAATTGAAACAAAGTGGTATGCCATGAAAACCGTGATTTCAATTTGCTCAGATGCAACAGAACAGATTCATGTTAAATGATGTACCCGATTCTATTCGATACATTTTATTACAGAAACATATATGCTAGGTCCATACTTGGAACAATCGCTATTGTAATTTTAATCAGTGTATGTTAGTTTGATCAGCGTGTGTGGCTTATGGCTGCACATGGTAATACCTATATGTCAGTGTAGACTCGTTTTATACATTGCAAATAAAAAATATTTTAAGATAACACCATGTTGTCAGCACCAATTATTGATCTTCTCCTCAGTAGTGTGTGTGTGTAAACCATCGTTTGTGTTGCTTATCAATGTATAATATTTATTTTAGTATTACACGTATCACAAGTTATTGTTGACACGACACATGAGGTTCACAGTTTCAGTAGACTGTAGACAAATTATGAAGATGTGAAAGTCTGAGACCTATTTGAATTTCCCTACGATGCACATATGTGGTTTATACTTATATGTTTAGTCTTGTTAGTACACTAAATTGAAGTTAGAGTAAATACATGATATTAATTCTTATCATACTTAAACCCGTGTAAATAAAATAGTGAATGTACCCCATTACTGAAATGACTTAAAGCTACATTTGTTGCAACGCATTATGCATTAAATGGTATATGCAATGTCGAAAACAGTAATTTTTTTACTAAACCTTTATGATATATTCCAATATATAAAATGACTATCATCTATTTGCGTGGTATATTTTTTATACTAGTAATTAAATGTCGTTTGATGTGTGAGTTGTTCTCTTATGTCTACCACAAAACGAATTTAATGTTAAAAATAGGTACAAGAACATGTTTTGTAGTGCAGAAGTGAGTTTGTAAATGATATGTGTTTGGTATTAGTCGTACAACAATAAAAGTTGTTCGCCAAACAAACTTTAAAAGCATTATGATTATGTAACATGACATAAAATACCGTTCCCGTGTTGTCCAGTATAATTACATATTACCTACGCACGCTTGTACTTGTAGTCTTCACAGCTTTAGTCTCTTTTTTATTGTATTCCTGTGATACAAATAAAAGCGACATTATCAAATACTTCTATAAAACAATAAATTAAGGTCATAAAAAAAGAGATGTGTTTTAATACAATGACAATGTCCATTCAAAAACTGCGTTGAACACACCCATGGTGGATGCTCATTTTTCAATATTTTGTTTTATAAATTAACTAATCAAGAGGTTTTAAATGTGATCTTAATCCATTTCCGCATACTTTGTTTTCAAATAGCTATTCCATTATTGCCTTGAATTTAAGTGGATTTTAAATCAAGTTTTGTTAACACATGAAGTCCATATCAGAAAACGTAGATCAATGTACAAATAACTTGGACATATATCACAATGGAATACAGATTGGACCATACCAGTTTCTTATCAATGTAAAACGATAAAAGGTTATAATAAAATTGGCAGAAATACGTTAATCTGCGTTTCGTAAACTGGTGTATGATATTCAATTCTGCATCGGATTACAGGAAATAACTGAAGAGAGGTAGCCAGTCCTATTGTAGATTCATAATTTCTCACGTTGGGTTAGCAAATACCATTTTCAGATTTGCGAGAGTGCTGATTAGCATGATCTTGTTATACATCTCTGGTGCACAACTTACACCAAACATAAGTCTTATGTAGCGATACATGCCCTTGTGCGTCATGAACGTTGTGATTTCACGCGATTCTTCATCTATTTCTAACTGATCATACGCCATCTTAATTTCAAGTTTCGAAAACCCCGTCGACTTGATTAAATCTTGTAATACCTCTTCAGTCGTCGGAATTGGGTATCTTTAACGCTTCACGGCTTCATTTGCCTTTCTCATGTCAACGCACAATCTGATATCTTCACCCTTCGGCACAACTACTATCGGATTAACCAACTTACTCCTAGTGTTCACTTTTTCGATAATGTCAATACGTTCTAACTCTTCTTGTTTCTTCTCAAGCTTCTCTTGTAAACTGTACGGCACATGTCTCAACGGTTGTACTACCGGAGTAATTTCATTGTCGATTGGAATGCGTAATTGAAAGTCCTTCAACTTGCCTATACCGTCGAACAGTTTAGGGAATTTCTCTTTCAGGTGTTGCTTTTCGTCAGCGCTTACTACATTGTTGACAATACCGATATGTAACAGACCAAGTTCAACCGCAGTCTTTTTTCCAAACAATGTTTGACCTTTTGCTTTTACAACGAGAAATTCAGCTTCTACGGTTTTGTTTTCATTTCCTACCGAAACAGAGACATATGTGCAGGGAATTTTCAGCACTGTCTGTGCCTCCGGAAAACGGAGGCATTCCCAAAGCAAACGGACCCGTTCCCAATTGAATCTTGATTTAATATTTCCCAATTCCAAAAAAAAAAGATGTGTTTCAAAATCGTAAAAAGTAAACATAATTTATATCGAAACAGTGACTTCCCTTCATCCGCGACGTAATAAAGCCTTTGGCGACTCAGATAAAGTTCAGTCGTCATCAAATACATTCAAATATGAAATGAATAAACGTTGAACATGTCCAATTTTGCATGTGTATATATAAAGAAGACAAAATAACAAATAAAAACAAATTTATTTGTTAAACCACTGACTTATATAAGCATGATAAATTCACAATGTTTTCCCAAAATGAGTCGTTTTATGGAAGCAAAAATTCCCAAAATGGACAATTTTGTCGATAAAAAATTCCCAAAATAGGCAGAAAAACCACTGCTGTGGTAAAACTACCAGCGACTGTTAATGGATTTTCATGTCCATATGCATACACTTTCTTGGTCGACAACTTAGATTCACATTTTACCTTGTGTCTTTTCAAGTGTTCCCATGTTTCTCTTGTGACAATATTCATGGTTGCCCCAGAATCAATGATAACTGGCAAATTGACACCCCCTACGTTAACATGTACACCGTGGTCGCCATTCTGTCCCATGACACTAAATTCATATTCATCAGAATCACTCTTGGCATCAACTGTTCTTACTCTTTCTTTCTTCTTAAAATTCTCCTTTATTGGCTTTGATTTGCAACATTTTTCAAAATGATTGTCTTTCTTGCATTTTCGACATTTCTTACTTTTCGCTGGGCATTTTGGATCGGTTCGGATGTGTCCTTCATTACCACAAGCATAACAATTCTGGCTTTTACTTTTGCCTGTGTAAGAGCTTTTAAATTTTGACAAATGCCCCTGTGGTTTTCTCGTAAACCTTGATCCCACTTTGTTTACATTTTCAACTGGCCCTTCCAACACAACTGCCTGTGCTTCTGATCGTTCGAGTGCTCTGGCCATTTGACTGACATTTTCATGAGCTAGATCATCTTTTTCTAGTAATTTCCTTCTCAATCTTGCCGACATTTTTCGATTATTTGATCTTTAATGTTTTCATCAATATTCGTGAAATTACAATGGACTGCCTTTTGTTTCAGTCTTGTCACAAACAAGTCATTAGATTCATTCTGATGTTGTGTTAAACTGCAAAATTGAGATCGTTCGTACGTAACGTTTACCTTAGGATTAAAGTAGTTATCGAGATGTGTCTTCGCGACTGTGTAGTCGTTTTGTCCTTCTCCAGAGTCCAGAATCACCAATGTGAAGAAAATATCCTGCACCTCCATCCCGGCACAGTGTAATAATAATGCTTTTCTTTGCTTCGCATCTTTGACAGCCTTTCCGTCCGCGTAAAGCTCGAAGCTTTTCAGCCACCTAGTCCAACGAGTTCCAAGCGTCGATCTTTCCCCGATTTCTAAGATCGAAATACCCCCGATATCGTTCAAAGTGGATGTTGCCATTCTGCTAACTTCTCACTTAATGTCTGATTTTTATCCTCGTCGCCAAAATATGTACCGATGTTCAGGCTCGAAGCCGATGTTTGTCAATACAATCATCAATATAATAAACACCATTTAAGGTTCGACATTTTATTAGCTACAACAACAATACAAGGGGCGCAACCCTTGGTAACAGTTTAGGTTACAATACACTACATATGTCACGCATTTTAGTACCTATTGTCTTTTAATAATACTAATACAAAAAATGTAGTCTTGAATTGAATTTGAATAAAGATCTGTATGAAACATACAGCGAATCTGTTCTCATTACCAGAGAAGAGTGTAAGGATCAGAAAAGACCGCCTGAAGAAACTAAATCAACTCTATCACATTCTTAACGACATGATCGAATATAAAATTATCAAAATTGAAGTCCCTACAGAACAAAGCAATACGTGTTTTACAATAAAATTGAGCATATGCACCTGCATGTAAGTTTGCTTTGTTTACATAATTGGCATGTCACTGAAGAAAATGATTGTTGCCATTTTTACTGATAACGACAATCGTCATAATGTATTATAATATTCAATTTAGTGAACACTATTATTAAACCTCAATCAACAACAATCGGCCTCGAGGCGTTGCTGTGACATAGTTTGTACCAGCTCGTCTCGTCTCGTCTCTACTTGAACGTAACATTGATAATGATTCAGCATTTAATTAATTGAGATTTATCTGTTTATTTTTAATGGATTTTATTCAGATATAATTAAAATGCAATTTGAAACTATGGCGTCGGTTCAATATAAAAATAATATAAACATTTAAGAAGCGAAAAATCCGACCCACATAAATATTTGACTACATGTGTCTGCTTTTTTAAATTTCGACAGACGACATTTACCATTTGTAAGTGTCTCGACATATTAAGTAATAATACTGAAGACATGATATTTAATATAACGAATTATTATTATTTTTTAGAAACGTTTGATGAAGATGACATTACATTTATTGATTTACTGTCAGTAAATTTAAAATAAGATCGTTACATGGTTCCAGGAACAACAAATGAAAAATTCGTATCTGTATTACCTTTCAATGTATTTGAGGATTTACGAAAAACAATTTAATAATAATTTCAAACATGTTAAATTCATGATAAAATATTCAAAATGTTTATTATAATTGGATTTTATTCATAGAATTGTATTGCGAGTATTGTACAGTTTTGTATTAAATGTGTGAATTGTGTTGCTATATTTTGTGTATTGTGCACATGCTTTTTTATGATAAAACAGATTAAATTCATAGTACGCACATGTAATTATGTATTTTTGTTAATGATTCATGCACTCCAAATATCGTGTTAGTTGTGTTAAAATTTGCAGTAACAAAATTAGACGGAATGTGCAACATTGATCCGTTTCACATTTTCAGTGCTGAAATTTATGTTTTCAATCAACAGTGTGCATTTTGGTCAGACTTCAATTGTATTATGACTGTAGTACAATTATCCAGCCGGTACCAATACTGTACATTACTTTTGCAACATAATTATGAAGCATATATTGACAAGCAAAATGTTGATAACTTAATGTTTTTCTCTTAAAGCGATATTAGAAGTGGATATTGAACACAAAGCAGCGGACGTAACCACAGTCATACCTCATTGGTATGTTATAAGCTAACCATAGCCCTTGCGAAAACGACGTTTAAGATGAGAAGAAAGAAATTGGCGAGCATATAATGTATTTTAAAATATAAAACGTTTGTCTAGTTTGTGAAACAGATACACACAAACAATATGTCATATACTACACCAGGAAAGCGTGAATAAATAATGCAATACTAATAATGAACAATACAAATACTCAGGAAAACTCGATATGTTTGTAGCGTTTCATTAACTATGCCGTCTAATGAAATATAGATGTTTACTTGAATTACCTGTATTTGTATTAATTACACAGAAATATGCATACTCCATTCATATGTTGTACGGGATTGCTTCATTCAAAAGCGTTATGTCTATTTTATATGCACAGCGGTCTCTGTTATGGTTATGCTCGGGATTATTATTCTCACAATAGTATACTGGACTTACAAAGGTAAAACATCACTATTGTTAATAGGCCTGTATTATTAAGAATCGGTACTGGCAACTCATATTTTATCAGAATGTTATTGGAAGTTACTTGAGTTCGACCCGCCGTGTTTATAAGAAACCCACATATTCGGACAATACTTCCGTACTTGGTGCAAACCGCCAACGTCATATTAGACCGCGAATATTTTCAAATAAAGGACAGAGGAGTTATAGCACTCGATTGGGTCATATCAGTGTCTAAGAACATGCGAAAACGTTTTGTAGTTATACTTATTCTACCAGGGCTGCTATCAGCGTGTCTCACCTTTGCAAATTAGCTGCTAATGAAGGATATACACCTGTAGTGTATAATCTGAGAGGGTTCGGGAACACGGAGCTCACAACGGCAAAGATCCTCAGCAATGGCGATCAATCTGATCTAAGGCAGGCAATATAGTGCATTCAGGGCCGACATCGCTTACCAATGTGTTACTATTGCGTACGGGACAGGATGTGAAATGCTGTTATCATACCTCGGAAAATTCGGTTCATCAGCTCGCATCTGGGGCGCTGTATGCATATAGGCTTGTTTAGAAAACGTTGACAGGTCTCCGCAAACGTTACAAAGACTAAACAACGTTTTGAACGTGTTAAAACTTAAATCCATTATTTGTAGCTATTATAACGCACGTTCAAAGCAAATAGACCTCGCTGAAATGATGAAATGTTCATCTCTTAACGAGTTTGATAAAAGTGTGTATTCATGATTGTATAATTTCGAAGCAATACAATTCATAATGACCAAATTTAACCCGATACCTAAACTTTTACGCGTGTTTGTCGAAGAACTAAACATTGTTTCAATGTGTCGGATGAAAAATCTGCACAGAAGAAATAGTATTTGCCACCAGTGTACACGCACAAACAAAAAATTGCAATTGTATAAAATCCCAGTCTCATTATTAGTCTCCCAAACCCTACAAAGTGGAACTTGATTTAGTCTACATTTCGTCATTTGCAATTCAATAAACAATTACCCCGTTAATGTTACATTATATCCGGACACCTATATATAGTACATATATAGACACGAGCCATCGAATTCAATAGACGAAACATAATTTATACGTTAACTCTTAGTAGTGTAATTCAAACCCCCATTCACTAGCAGTATTTTCCGTTTGCATGATTGCAACAATATCCTCAATAAATGGATCGTAATGAAAATAGAAAGTGGAAACAATGACATATTGGTCGTTTTAAAATGACGAGATATTTACATATACATATATCACCATAGTGTTTTGCTAGAATATCTCGCACGTGAATAAATATTGTACTACTCTATACTAAGCAGTTGCAGAATGTGAAGAACTTTAACTAATCTATGATTATTTTGAACCCCGTTTGTTATATAAGATGCAATTTGTCTCGGTAACAGAGGAATTGAAAGCAATTGAAGAACGAGTATTAATTAATATGCATTTACTGTCAGGCGCAAAAGCTATAAACAAAACAACAATATAAAGCGTAGTATAATTTTCATTTACGCACTGATGTGTTTTTTCCTTCAAATTTCTACCGAACACGTTCTTTTGTTGTTTATGTCTGTGTACGTTTAAAGTAACTTAACTAATATTTCACTTAAACAATAATAATATCTAATACATATTACAATAAATCCTTAATTTAATGTTATATTAAAACATACATAAATTATAGTTATTGACCTTACATATGAAGGTAAACGAGGTGTACATTACATTTAATATGTGAATTCCAAAATCACATTCAATAACCCACCAGTCAATAATTATAGTACCATCGTCGTAACAACAACATGTAACTATCTGACAAGCGACCCAATACGTGTCGTTGATTTATAAGGTTCTCATTTTCAAAAGTCGAAATCGTAGTCTTAATCTTAGTTTGCAATATCGTGGCGATCCTATACATTCATTCAACTGGGAAGTGTACTATTTGTTGCAGTCGCATGTTTAAGTCAAACAATGATCCGTAATATATTTCTTTTTATTTGTGTTCAATCTTAAAAAATACATAAAGAATATTCCATATTAAGAGTAAGACCATGTTTTATGTACGATTGCTTGAAGACAATTACTTTAATATACATAGATATTAACATCTTAAAACCGCACTGCATGAAAATATGTTGTTTGTAAATCCTTTGATTTCATGATAAAAAAATTACTAGTGTACATACAGTATGATAACTCTCTTAAAAAAGATCTAAATGATAAAATATCATTAAAACACTTCAATCATATTTAAGGCTGAAGCTGAAAGCATTAACAGTTCCACTTAATATTGACACACAACCATTTGTCGTAGTTCTTTCTTTGTAATCGTTTGAATCTTTCAGAACTTTTTCAAAATATTTGGAATGTTATTTCTCTTGTTACTTGTATTTATTTGCACAATACAGGTGATAGCGAAAGTATGCCAATACGCAAATTAAGAACAACATTTATAGTATACATGAAAATGCACAACTGATTACAAATAGTACTTATATGCAAAACAAAACGCACAAGACATTAAGTCTCAAACTATCTGCTTTTGTTATAAAGTAATCTTACGATATAAACGTCAAGTTTGCATTCTTGTTTCTACTATGTACCGACATCTAATCTCAAGCAAGGATTAGAAAATGGCAGTGTGCTATTTTTCCAAAGAGCACTTTAGCGCGCCCTGTCATTTTACCCCTGAGGCATATTTCCAATATATCAAATTACATGTATTTACACTGAAAATTACGTTATGGTCACTTCAAATACACTTTGATGTGGTATAATGTGATAAGATCACAAAACGGGCATTGTGATGTCCGAGAGGGCAGGGTGGGAACTTGGGGCGGCAGGTTGCTGCACACTTCTGTTTAGGTCTAGCTCGAGAACTGGACATTGTCCTTTGGCAGTGCTAGCGTTGTGTGTCGCCGTGTTTTCCGTACACCTGTTGTCCCAGTAAACGGAATAAGTGCCACAGCGCGGCATTATTGATAGGGACAAAACGCAGAGATACGAAAAATATAGTCCATGCAGCCGGTACATTATTCTCTAATTCATGAATGTGTCCGAGTATGTTTAAGGTAGTTTCTATATGACTATCGACATTGTCTATACCATTTAAGTTATCCACCAAATACTTCACAATATTAAGGACAGATATCTGTTTAGTATGTGTATGTCTTGATGATAGGTATTGAAGGTAAAATAAAAACGGCCGGGCACTCATAACAGCTGTGTCTTGCCACAGTTCATGTACCAGTGTGGACAATTCTGACCTATTGATATCAGAATCCCTCCTGTACATTTCATACACGAGATGTTTTGGTAAGCAGTGTGACTCTTCCCTCGAAAATGATACCGGTGTCACGATCGTATAAAAACAATGCACTACAATTTCTTGCGGGGAATTTGAGTTTGTTAATTTAGCACGCTTTCCGAACTTCTCAAAATCTTTCATGAATGGGGAGACTTCAACCATATCTGACGTGAAGCATAACCCTTGCAGAAGTGACTCGGCTTGTTCGTACTGCTGCGTACACACGAGCATTGACGCATATCTTAGATAGCAAGAGCTATTTTTGGAACGTAAGGAGGCTTTGAACATATCATCGACGGCGTCTGATATCACAATATTGTTTTCAATACATCGAGACGCCTCTACCGAAGCTTTTTGGCTAAATATATCATTCAACCTATATTCCCGTTCGTAACGATAGTTATCGTCATTTGCCAAACTTTCTAATAAGATTTCTAAATTATCATTAAAAAAAGTATCTACTTTACTTCTACTTTGTCTTGCCCTTATATCTATATCAGAGCTAGAAATAATCTTGATTTTGAGGAATGTTTCACAGATAATCTGAGAACGTGTATCTTCTTTGGTTGATAGTTGTGAGTTAATTCCATACAGTTTCTCGGTTAACCTTTGTCCAAAGTTGTCCATTTGTATCCTATAAACGCATCCAAGTTTCGAATTTATCATTGCTAAAATCTCCGTTTCTAGCCACTTAATTTCAAAGACTTCAAGTTTGTTTTCAAATAAGTTCACCGACGCAATGGTGTAATGTGGGCAAAATCGACGTTTAAGGAAACGTCGCAGCGTGTTCAGACAGTAAAGGACACACTGCACAAGATTATTATCTCTCCATGTGTTTTCCGGAAACTGTTCAATCGTGAAGAGCAACGCCGTTTTCATATGAAAGGTGCTTAGTCGGTTATCTACTAGTGGCCCCATTAACTCCTTTCGAATCATCTTTATAAGAATGTATGCCCTCATCTGTAGTATGTTAAGATCGAACATCAGCAAACGGTCTATAGTGTTAGTTGACATTCGCCACTGAAGTAGTGAGTACTCGTAAGTGAATTTTATCGTCAGAATCGAATTACGACGATCATATGTAGATCCGATGTTTCCCGGACTAACAAGGAACATTCCACACTTTTTTGCATTGGTAATAGTTTTTTGTTTTGGCCAATGCCCGGGCTTTGGTCTTGTAAACAATACTTGGCAGTCATCTGACAGTGAAGGAATATCTAAGGCAAATGTCAAATCTTTTGATTGAGCAGGTCCAACAAGCGTTAAAGCTGGGCCGTTTCGTTTAGAATGCTCTGTCGAATTTGAGATCATTTTTTCAAATAAATCAATCAAAGTTTTGTTTAAAACCAAAAATCTGCCTTTTGTATCACAAATTAAATGCCCAGTCATGCCAATGTTGTCGCCAGCTGAAGCAATCTTAAATTTAGTCTCTGGATCAAAAAGACTTACGTGAAGCAAGCAGCATTGCGAATAACACATTTCATCCTTTACAACAAGAGCTTCGTATTGGCCATCTTGACCTTGTAATGTAACCTCTAAATATTGTAAACGGTACAACATGTCTTCGTCCGAATGCATACCAAGGGTAGTAGAGCCTTCAGCTTGACTCCCAACTGCGAGCACATGGTGACGTACATGTACTTCATTCATTAAATACATATACCGTCTAAACGTAACCATTTCTTCAGTTACACCTATATCTTCCATTACCTCACATGCTTTTAATGAGGTCACTTTAATTATCTGCCTCTCCATTATATTGGGTATGTTATGTATAAAAAGGCAATAATCATTTACACTTTGTACACTGATCATCGACCATCAATAATCCTTTAATTTTTTTCACAAACTGTGTATTTGCATATACATTTTAAATCGCAGTTTCGCTTTGAAAGCCGGTTACAACCAGCATAGTGTCTGATGCAGTTTAATTATCATGCTCCGATAGTAAGTTTACATCTTTTCTGTACCATCACGATATCATATCTCTTACTGAAACTTGGACACATAAATACTCTAGACTTCAATATGTGGACGACGCATGTATGTTGAATTCATTCAAATAGACCATTTAAAATAAATGTGGTATTTTTCAAATTGTATTTATGATATTTTTTTGGCTTTTGTAGACTATCGATTTGAATTAACAATTTAAAAGAGAATAAAAACTTTTTTTCCAAATGGCGCAACAAAAACACCGTCCTGGGGTAATTTTTGTATGATATGTGTAAATGAAAAACTATAGCACAAATCTCCTTTGAAACAGCCTTTCCAAACATTGGGTATTATTTTTGTAACATGGTATTATGGTCCCGTACAAATTGTGTTCAGATTATTCCCTAGGATCAAAACTGGCCTCGCCAGAGGGGTTGACAGTTTAACATAGAATTCTATAAATAAATCTTTAAACAGTCTTGTCTGTCACCGCTTAGCCCAAGGTTTTATATATGTATGTAGAAGCTTAAGACGTCCTCTAGTTTGTCCAAAGCTTGTCCAAAAGTTACATATACGATGAAACTTTACATCGTTTCTGAAAACGCAAATCCCATGGCGTTCATATTTATTATGTAGTATCATCCCGAGGTCCTCTAAATATTTTGTTCAAATTATGCCTCTTGGATCCAAAGTGGCCTCGCCCCGAGGGTCAACAATTTAATATTAATTCATTCAGCAAAAACATTAAAAATACCACAAAGCAGATGGTTTCATTTTTGGTATTTAGCCTCATCGAGAGGGTCTTTACCTCTGTTCATCAGTTTTACATTAATTTATATTGGGATATATACATAAACATTTTTTTTTCATGAAATCGCAAAGGCGTTGGCTTTGATATTTAGTTAAAAAAAACTAGTATCATCATGAGATTCCCTACAAAGTTTGATCAAATTACGCCCCTGTGGTCAAAGCTGACCTTTTTAAATTGTACATGCAGCCAATCCTTTTTTAAATCAAATATTTGCGACACGAACGCCCATAGCGTTGATACTTGCTATCAGATAGTGTCCCTCTACACAGATTACACAGATTTGACCTGACGAGCTAGTATTTGGACGAGCGTTATCCACATTCGAACTAGGCCTAGATACTAGATACAAGATATTAAATATTAAATGACAGTGAATTCAAGCTTGAAAGACAACTATAGGATGCAATTGCATTAAAAAAAATGCCTAGTTGCAGTCGAAGATTTTACATTTTACAAAAATCATGATACATTTTTAACATATTTCGTATTATATGTTTTAAATGTTGACAAATCCACGAAGATTATTCTATAAACTGACCAGTGACGACAGTTAGATTTTGACTCATCTACGATGGCTTGAAGACCGGCACTTAAATATACATGGATATTAACATCTTAAAACAGCATTGCATACATAATAGTTGTTTGTAAATGTTATGGGTTATTGAAAGATAGTAATAGTTCCCACACAATTCAATAACTTTTCTTTACAAAATAAGTGAAAGCTATAAAAACAAACATTAAATACCATAACCATATTTTAGACTTAAGCTGAAAACATTAACAGTACCACTAAATATAGATGTTTTAAAATTGGTCATATTTTTCTTTGTAATCTTTTGCATCTTTCATAAATCTTTCAAAATCTTTGAATTGTTATTTCATCTGTTACTTTAAAAGTCATATTTTCACAATAAAGGAGACAACGAAAGAATACCAAGATACAAACAATTAAGAACAACAGTTATAGTATACATATCAATACATACAACCTATTTAAAAAAAGTACTACTATGAAAAACAAAACGCATACGACATTTGGACTCGAACTATCTTCTTTTCTTAAACAACAATCTGACGATGAAAACGTCCGGATTCCATTAATTGTCTTCTGTGTATCGATATTTTCCTTTGGCAGATATTTCGTGGTTGTGTCGCCTTTAACGCCGTACACTTGCCGTCCCAGTAAACGGAACAAGTGCCACAGCGCGATTTTATTGATTGGGACATAAAATACAGATGTGGCATATGTTGTCCATGCAGCCGATATATTATTCTCTAATTCATAAATGTGTCCGAGTATATTAAATCTTGTTTCTATATGAATGTCAAAATTGTCTCTACCATTTAATTTATCCGTTAACTACTTCTCAATATTAAGGACAGATACCTGTTTAGTATGTGTATCTCTTGATGATAAGTATTGAAAGTAGAATAAAACGGTCGGGCATTTATAACAGCTGCGTCTTGCCACAGTTCATGTAACAGTGTGGACAATTCTGACTTATTGATATCAGTTTCTCTTCCGTACATTATATACACGATGTGTTTTGGTAAGCAGTGTCACTCTTATCTCGAAAATGATACCGGTGTGACGATCGAATAAAAACAACTCACTATAATTTCCGACTGTGAATTTGAGTTTGTTAATTTAGCACGCCTACCAAACTTCTCAAACTCTTTCAGGAACTCTTTCGACCATATCTGGTTTGGATGTATAACTCTTCAAGCAGAAACTCGGCTTGTTCGAACTGTTTTGTGCACAAAAGCATTGACGCATATTTTAGATAGACGATATATTTCCGGAACGTAAGGAGGCTCTGAACATGCTATCTACGGCGACTGATATTACAATATTGTTTTCTATACATCGAGACGCCTCTTCCAAAGTTTGTTTCGCAAAATATATCATTCAAATTATATTCCCGTTCGTAACGATATTTATTGTAATTTGCTAAACGAAAAGAATTGGTTTCTACATGACTATTTAAAAAAAAAACATCTTCTTGACTTCTACTTTGTGTTTCTACTCTATCTGTATTAATAGAGCTTCGAGTTTTCTTGATATTAAAAAATAATTTACAAATAATCTGAGCACGTTTTTCTTCTTTGGATGATAGTTGTGAGTCTATTCCATACAGTTTTTGTATTAACCTTTGTCCAAACGTGTTCATTCGTGGAATGTAGACGCATCCAAGTTTCGAATTTATTATTGCTGAAATCTCCGTTTCTAGCCGGTCTATTTCATAACCTTCAAGTTTGTTTTCAAATCAGTTTACAGACGCAATGGTGTAATGTGGGAAATAACGACGTTTAAGGAAACGTCGCAGCGTGTTCAAACAGTAGAGGACACACTGCACAAGATCATTATTTCTCCATATGTTTATAGGAAACTGTTCAATCGTGAAGAGCAAAGTAGTTTTTATATGAAAGGTGATCAATCGGTTATTTACTGATGGCCTTAGAAACTCCTTTCGAATCATCTTTGTAAGAATGTATACCCTCATCTGTTCTATGTTAAGGTCGAACATGAGCAAACGTTCTATCAAGTTCGTAAAAATTCGCCACTGAAATCATGAGAACTCGGAATTAAATTTAATAGTCAAATTTGAATTACGACAATCAAATGTAGAGCCTATGTTTCCCGGATGAACAGTATACATTCGAAACTGTTTTGCATTGGAAATAGATTGTTGTTTTGGCCAATGCCCGGGCTTTGGTCTAGTAAACAATAATTAGAATTCATCCGGTAGTGATGGACAATATAAAACCAGAAAGCTGTATAGCTGGACCATGTTGTTCAGTATTCTCTGCCCCTGTTTTAATGTCACTTTCAAATAAATCGAAGACAGGTTTATTTAAAATCAAGATTCTGCCTCGTTAATCATAAAAAAGGTGCTCAGTCATGACGAAACTGAAAGCTGAAGTGAATTTCGTTTAGTCTCTGGATCCAGAGGTCCAACTCTTAGAAAGCAGCATTGCGAACAACAAATGTCATCCTTTACATGTACAACAAGTGCTGCGATTTTGGCACCTTAGATTATTTCTGTTGGTTGACTTTGTACCTACATATATGGTGAAACGAACCCAATATCGTGGTCCGAATATATACCATGTGTAGTAGAGACTTCAACTTGACTCCCAACTGGGTGTACATAGCCTTCAATTTCACTCATTTTTGTATTTAATGACACACTCTTGATAGGAGAACGCACTTCTTTCTGTAAATAACTATACCGTCTTATGTAAACAATTTCTTCAGTAACACATATATCTTTCATTACCTCGCATACTTTTAAAGAGATCACTTTCTTCTCTCCATTATATTGGGAATCATATATATAGAAAGCCGGTGACAGCCAGCATATTTTCTTATCAAGTATTATTATTGATTTGAAACTCAACTAAAGCTATATATTGTGATAACCTAGATAGCGGTTTGCACTGTGAATTGTGTAAGCTGCTTCAATAATGTAAGTAAGATAATTTGGCCGCTTACTTTGATAAAACCTATTTATTTTAGCTTTGTTGCATCGAAAGCCTAAGGCTTATTTAGACCAGTGCACATTTAAGATGTGGGCGACTCATACATGTTCACTTCATACAAATAGGAAAATGGTAATAAATGTGGTATGTCTCAAATGATATGTATTTGTTCGTTTCGGTAGATTATCGATTTAAATTCACAAGTGATCAGAGCAATACATATTTTATAGAAAATGGTCTTTATTAAGACATCATGAGAAAAGAAATAACAATCCCCAACTAATTTGATGAATATAAGTGATGCAAAATATTGAAGTTTTTTTTTTGTTGCAATCTGTATTTTTTTTTTATTTCATATGAGCTGGAATAGTACCATATATTTATTTCCAGATGACAAAAAGATTAAAATAACATTTTATTATCAAACAAGATCTTACACAATTCTAACATCGACCGGAATATGAAATAGTATTATTTGTTTGTCAGTACCCATTTTACAATGTATGGTTGCTTCCACAAAGACGTGCGCAATACTATCTTTCCTGGAAATCGTAGGGGTGTATTTTTAATTAACAAAACAATATTATTTGGTATAATCTAAAATAAATATAATATGAAGATATAAAGTAGAATAAACAAATGTCTTCATCCGGAATCAATTACCGGTTCTATTTGAGCTTATTCTAAAGCGCTGCCACTAGGCAATGCAGGTTCTTGAACCTTTCAAGGCATTTTTAACGCTATGTAAGTGAAATTTTTATTTTCCAAATTTCAAATGAAAAGCTTAGTACTGTTATTTATTTCGATCGATGGTGATTACAAAATTAAACAAATATTAAAATATTGTTCTAAGTAATAAATGTTATTAAGTGTCTGTTTCTTTATCTTATTATTGCTTTTAACAATTATTTTTAAATTGTTATTTTGCTAATTTGTTAAAAGGTCACTTTAAACAAATATAAAAATGATAATGATTGCGTGATTTATACCAACGCTTAGACTACATAACTTGAAGATTGTCAATAAAATAATAATATTATAAAGTAACAAAAACCAGAAAAGCTTTGATGTGCTATTATTAAATAAAACAGATTGCATTTAAAAACTGATCTGCTAAAAACGAAATTGATTGTCTTGCAACCGACAGGGGCAGCCATTATATTAACAATTAATGAAGCAATTACCGGCAGTGTCAATTATAAAAAAGTTAAATACACGGTGTATTCTTTGTCAACGTTATTACACATCATGCTTATTACCCAATTGTGACCTCGATCTTTAAGCCAGCAATTTACGCGGCATATCGTCTTAAATGATACTAATTTGTGCCTTTTTACGTATATAAGGATAAACTTCAAGTATGAGATGAGAACTTGACCGTTGAGCTGGTTAGTGACAATGTTCTTGCACGCGACACGTCGTCTTCATGTGATGATCATGTGTACCAAGTATTTTCGACATTTTCAATAACGATATTGGTAAGAATCGAAGAATTACGTTCACAATTCCATATAAGGAATATAAAATTCCATCAGTAGGATGGAACCTTAATATGGCACTTGGTCCAACATTTATGACTAAACACTAAACGTCGAAATGTCTCAAATACAAAAGCATTTCACACAACAAAGAACGCAAAAAAATCGTACACAATGATTTCAACTGTGGTCACCGCTTCTGAACGGTCCAAGCAAAGCATTTGGAGTAAAACAATCATTCAAAAGCTTAAGGTATATCAATGACAAAACGGCAAAACTAAACAGACAAAATACACCGAGTTAAGGACAAATCTGTGGCCACCGCCTTCGAGCGAAAATGCAAAGACAGATTAGCTGTTTTAACCAGTTCCATGGGTCCCGGAATACGCAATAACCACAACTGTGACAGTGACCTTTCAGTAAGTCACATTCTTTTTTGCAACCGACACTTCGTGTTGATGTAATGAACATTTGAGCCAATTAATGTCGACATTACATCATGCGCAATCAAGTTATGGTCCGGACATAAACAATTATTTTAAATGTATCCATTTAAGGAATACGCACAGTTTTTGTGTATTCCACAGTTATTGTAACCTTCCTGTTTCGTTATGGATCGACACAGTGATAAAGAATTTTATGAATGACCACTTTATCAAATTATGGATTCACATTTTTAGCTTGTAGTAGCAAAGAAACAAACAAGAAAACATATACGTACATATGAGTGGTTAATTGAGTCGATTGTATTTTTAAAATGCAAGTAAATGAACTGTCTCTATTCAGTTGAAACATAATTTTCTTTTCTATATATGTAACCTCGTTTGTCTAGATTACATAGTCCAACTCGAAAAAGACTTTGTACTGGTCCTCTTATAGGAAACGTCGGAGCTTTTAAATGGATATGTCAGTGTAAAGTCCTTATTCGGTGACGATAAGATTCTTTTTAGTGTTAGAGGCAGCATTCATCCGTGTTTCCTCATCAGAAACAGACTGTTCTATACCTTGGCTTTTGTCACCAGTTTTTCTACGGGAGCTGTTTGAGTGTTTTATAGTGTTTTATAGTGAAGCCACTGCTTCGCCGCAAATTGAAATTTAATGCAAATTATTGAGATGAAACTAATTCAGTTCTTTTTACAAAGAGCAGGGAAAAGTGTACATATACATTATTGTATATTGGTATGTATACGCTGCTTAATTACATAATCGTGTAAAATAAGGTGCACTTGAATTATGCTACATGACAACGGCATTTTTGTTTCTTGCATATGGTGTACAAACAATTTATCTTATCTTTCATTTTTCTGAAGGGACTCGTTCATAGATTTTGTTTAAACAAATACATTCAATTAATTTACTAACAATTTAACAAACTGTAATAATTGGAATATGTTTAAATAATTAATGTAGCAAGGATAACAATGTGTCTGCCCTGGGGATCAAACCTGGGATCACCGGAAGCAAAAGCTAACTCGCTACCACTACACCAAGCGGGTTTGTAATTATTAAATGTTTCTAAAACCCTCTGTCGGTAATACACTTTTTGTTTTCCACATCATCGATGTGAAGCGTTACAAAAAGTTGATAATTTTTACGGTTTTGTTTGAAAATTATCATTAAACGAACATAGTTTTTTTTACATTTTTTTTAATCATGCTTTATAAGGAGTGTTAGTGTGCTTGCTTGGATAAAACTAATACATTCTTTTTGAATCGATGGCAATTTTTACACTTGTCATTTTACCAAACTGTGAAAATTCATTTTAATGCTTATTATCTGTTTCTTCATGGATACTATTTCTTGTTTGTCTGGTATTGACAAATGCTTTCACCCTGTTTTGATTACTTACGTCCGTATTTAGATGTTAATTCATACTACTTCTGATAACATTCTGTGCGATTGTAAGTGCATTTGACTTTGTCGAAACTGAATATAGTTCGATTGACGGCCGCGTAGATCTTCCTATGCATGTGCTGCGTTATAACATTTAATGTTGGTATTGATGTAACGTGTACAATTCTGGATTCCCATTTAATTCGCTATTAATAAGATACATACTTGCCATAGAACAAGAATCTTGCTATTTCATTTACACACGTTAAAAATAAGTTAAAAATAAGCTGTTCATTTCTTGAGGCTGTCTGTATGTAATTAATGCACAATATCGCACTTAAGTACACTGCACAAATTAACATTTGCTATCGAATGCCGTTTAACCCAAAACTTTGCACATGGGATTGCCTGGGATGAAGTAGAATACGTTTAAACTTAACACGTTGCGTAGGTTGATCTTATCTAAGAAGGCGCTAAGGATCGCCACAATTCAACATGTTTACATCCGGAAAAAACATTTGTGGTTAAATGATCTACGTAGAAAGTACATGCATCGTTTGTTTAGCTTTACTGATATTAGTAAAATAGTGCATACATAAATCGTATATAAAATGCTTTAAAATAAAAAAAATCAATACTCACATAATTACTATGAAATATATCATATATGTGCTTTAGAAATTGTGTTGGAAGCAATATAACTGTTCCAGTTACAAATAAAACAAAGCAAAAATGTTAGATACATGCTATTAAGTGTGATTTTCTTTCTCAATCTTGAATCATCATAAAAAATATGCATGCGCTCCAAAGGCAAATTTCAATGCAATTCAAATTACATCGTCGTATAGGCAAAAAAACAACACACACAAATATCGTACCTTGGCTGACACCGTAGAAGTGCTCTAAATTCTTAGTAGAATCTTTCATTTAACGCCGTGTACAAGTAGAAGTTCACACAATAGTTTAATGTGCAAAGCAAGTAACACACGGTCCAAACAAGGTTCATTGTAGCCACAGCCGATTCGTTTTTGGATTGAGTAAAACCCGCCTTTAGGTACGAATCAACAATTTAGTATGTGCAAAGAGGAGCCGTAGCCAAAATGAAGTATGTAGTACATACCACAAGCATTTTTGTCATTTTTACACTAAACAGATTCGCTCGATGCACATAACGGTCATGCATCAGGCTTGGACGTCGTTTCTGTGACTTCCGGAGGATTCGAATGAGAAAGATTTTGCACAAAAGCATAATCAGAAAGGGTATAAGACTTTCCTTACATAAGTCTATGTATATAAATATATATTCGTCGAATATTTTATCACCTTCAGACAACGATCCACATTCATGTTTGTCGTTGATGCCGTTTGTTAGGAAAAAGTGGATGGTCAGAAAAACTAATAAAAACAATGTTATTAAAAGTCCTTTCTGTACCCTTTGACGTGTGTACCATCGTTTATACTTGAACGGAAAATATGTTTTTATCGCACGCTCAATGGACACGACAACTAATATCCAGGACGAATATTGCATGGATAAATACACAACAAAGTAATACAGCTTGCAATTCGCACTGCTAACAAGTTTGATATCAAAATTAAACGTGTATAACATCCAATATCTTGGCAACTCTGTCAAAAGTATCACCATTTCTGTTATAGACAAGAACATTAGAAACGAATGGGTAGGTTGTCTTCGTAATCCCAGTCGAAACAGCACTACAATTGTTAAAATATTCCCAGTGATTCCAACACAAAATAGCACTATACATGTAGGTATTGTCTTCCACAGCCATTCTGATGCTTTTTCTTTAATATTTTGATTGGACGATGATATATAGAGAATAACAGGTTACTGTCTGATCTTTTTGTAATATATCAGGCAAGGCTTAGAATAATATAACGGCAAGGCTTGACAAGCCGTTATTATATTCGTGCCGAGCCTGATATATTACAAAAAGATCAGGCAGTAACCTGTTTTTCTGTTTATCATACCTCTCTCTAAGTCCCCATTTAAAAGAATAATGAAATACAATCGCTACGACGCTGCATTTTTAGCGGGAAAGAATATGATCTTTCACAAATGATTTACAGGGGTTTCGCTGTCCATCGCGCTACCATGTTTCTAAGCTTTGCATAATAACCTAATTGTATCCAAAACTCACATTTTATTCTATTTATCATATTATTTCCTCCCTTTTCCCATTAATAATTATCAAATATCGCATTTTTGACGATTTTGTTCTTCCGTCATTTTTTTGTAAAAACCCGAGTGTGATCTAAAAATAGCGATAGTATAGAGCTTAAGTTTATTTGATTTTTGTTTTACTATCGATTTTTATCTGGTAATAGGATTAAATATATTACATATTGCTATCAAATTGTTTGTTTTGTTGAATCTGATTTTATTTTACTAAAAATGACGACTTTATAGATCATTCCGAGTAAAATGACCTCCATCCAAACCTCGACTGATTTAACAACTTCCTGTTGATAATGACGTCATCAGCATTTACACCTTCATTTGTGATATTTGGAAATTACTTTTTTTTGCTGTTTGTGTTGCTTTCTGTGGATTAAATGTAATACATCTGGGTATCAAATTGTTTGATTTGATGAAACTGATTCATTTTTACAATACAATATTGCTTATTTAGTAAGTCTTAGTAATATGACACATCGACTGATATAAAGATTTCCTGTCGAACATGATATAACAAAATATATCATGCAGCGTTATATCAGGCAGATATCAATGTAGCAGTATGATACATTTTGTGTTGGTTTGTCTGTCTCTTCTGTACAACTTCTCCACGTGACTTGAGAGGTATTGAACATCCTATATTCTGTTTCACTCACACTCTTATATATAAGTAGTATCCTGTTTCAGATTCTTTATGAACGCGTTGCTTGTAATTACTTATATATAAGTATTATCCTGTTTCAGATTCTTTATGAACGCGTTGCTTGTAATTACTTAGATATAAGTAGTATCCTGTTTCAGATTCATTATGAGCGCGTTGCTTGTAATAACTTATATATACGTAGTATCCTGTTTCAGATTCTTTATAAACGCGTTGCTTGTAATTACTTATATATAAGTAGTATCCTGTTTCAGATTCTTTATGAGCGCGTTGCTTGTAATTACTTATATATAAGTAGTATCCTGTTTCAGATTCTTTATGAACGCGTTGCTTGTAATTACTTGTACTTAAACAAACCGTGTTCTTCTTAAATATCATAATCGTAAGCTTTACTTCAGCTCCTTTAACGAACACTTATCTCCTACGGCTTACATGTGTAACCATTGTTCAATAACTGTAATAATGGGTTTTGTTTCGAAAGCGGATTAACTTCCTTTTTCAAGAGTCCCACTTATTAAACTACATGTTTCAAAAGACATGGGCATTCGAAATATCAACAATGTTAAGTCAAGTTTAGGAGGCAGTCTACAGTGTTTAAGCCTTATCTGCGCATTGGCCCCGGTCAATGTCCTGAATTTAAGGTGTATGACCTAAGATTTTTTATTTTTTTTTCACTCCGGAAGCTGAAATATAAGTATAAATGGTCAATATTCTAGTAATTTCACTTGTTTTCAGAAACCTGGATTTTATTCAACAACAACAGCATGCTCAGTGAGAAGTAAACACATGTACTTCATGCTTGAAGCAGTCGACATTTGACAGATTTCAACGGTGGGTTTAAATAAGTAAACAGTGCAAAAATGTTTAACGGTAATGACCCATTTTGTTTGGCTCAGTTTGAAAGCATTTGCTTTGATAGTGCAAAGCATGTGGTCGACTGTGTGCGTAAAGTTCCCCGGAAAAATAAATGTGATTGTCGGGTTTATCCCAAAATGGTGTTTTTACAGTCAAGTTCCTAGACCCCCGAAAAGGTCTATTTTACCCCAGATATCAATTTAAATAGCATTTTCTGCGTTGTTTTGTGCTTTATTTTCAAGCTGTTGATGAGCTGCACTGAATATTGTCTGAATCTTCAGGTTGTGACTGGAGGCCTTGTTTTGAGGGTGTTTTGCAGACCAGTGGTTGTCGGCCTGGGGATTTTCAAGAAAACCTGTAGACTGCCCCTTTATGTAGGCGGAACGGATCTTTATAATTACCGGTATTTGTTAAGGCAAGTGGCCTATTTTGAAAATTGCCTGCGTGTTAATGTATACGCGGTTTTGCACGTATACACATAACTGGGGTATTTGATAGTTCATTAAAGTAAACAAAAACGAACAAGCTTTAATGCCACATTTTTTGTGTACAAAAATATAATCTTAAGGTTTAAACCTGTAATGCACTTCGTGTTATGTCGCCTTTCTCCGTCTCACCGAACAATCTCCGAGTATGTGTATAAACCTGCGATAATGTGGTTAAAATCAAATCAAGAAAGCGGTTGTAATATGCACTTTACGCTATTAAATAATTTTGTGGTTTAAAGGTACAACATACGCTTTTTAATCGAAATGTCCCGGTATCATATTTTGCGTAAAGCGAACTTTTTAATCAACATTGTTTAGCTATTTAAATTATTTTAGACCATTCGGAAAATGTGTGTTGTAAATAAATACTTTCAATGGCAATATCATGTTTTTAAAGAGTGTAAATAAGTCCATTTATTTCCCAAATAAATATGGCCCCTGTTTTATTCAGTTTAAAAATAAGCTTTAAATTAAAATGTTTATGTTAGTACTTCCTTCCTGATCCATAAGGTTCCATGTAAACACATGGTTTGTTACGCTTCAAATTGATTATGAACTATCCATCATTTTCAAGTATTTAAACATACGTTTGCACAATTGAATTAGTATATATGGAAACCATGTAATTCTGAATATCAATACTTATGTGAGCAATATGATCTGAACAACATGAATTATTCTTGCCCGATTACTTTTGTTTACAAATGATATACTTCATTTCATTCATTCTTGTAAGCAGTATATGAAAGCATTTATTTATAAATACGATTTGTTTCGTTAGTTTATTCAACATCTGAAATTCTCAACTGCAGCATGTTTATGAAAAATTAATTAGTAAAAATCATACTGCCCTTGAAATTGAAGCTGGAACTTAAATGTGTGCGGTAAAACATAACTATTTTTATATTAACATCATAAACTATTTATATGTTCAAAGTTTGTATTAACCTTCTCTCTGTCTTTTTGGAAAACCTATTTTTAAATTAAAAGAGATTGGTTTATCTGTTTCTGTTTTTATGAGAGGATATAACAACTTTTGTGTGTTCGATGAAAGTTAGACTGTGTGGTTTCCATGATAATCTAATAAGTTTTAAACTGTCAAATTACACACACAAAATATTGAAAGCCATACTTGGAGCTTTCGTCCGTGTACTACGGACTTCATCAGCAGAATGATTTTCTACTGCTGGAGACCGTTAACACCGCTAATTGTCGGGGTGAGCGATGTTAATCTTAAAGCACGATTCATGGAACACAGGAGACCGAGTTCAACATCATCTGAGGTCTCAAGACATATACATGACTGTAAACCGGACCACACAATTACGATGGAGAACGTGAGGATTCTGGACCGTGAGCCATCTTGGTTCGAGAGAGGGGTCAGAGAGGCTATCTACATCCGTGCACTAAAACCGGCGCTAAACAAGGACGGGGGCCGCTACCAACTCTCGCACACCTGGGACCGTACGTTAACATCGCTCACCCCGACAATTAGCGGTGTTAACGGTCTCCAGCAGTAGAAAATCATTCTGCTGATGAAGTCCGTAGTACACGGACGAAAGCTCCAAGTATGGCTTTCAATATTTTGTGTGTGTAATTTGACAGTTTAAAACTTATTAGATTAACTTTTGTGTGCTTGTATTTTCGTTATTCAACTAATTTCATCTCATCTGATATATAATGCATTTATGTATAAATGTATATCCAATGAGTCTTGATTGAATTATATTGATGTTCATAAGAGTAACATGTGTTGTTAAATGGTAATGAAAAAAAATAGGTAGAGGCTTGCAATTTTGAATGTCTCGGAACCCTCAATTATTTAGTCCCCACCCCCTTAAACTTCGTTTTTGAATGCAGAATACCGTGGTAGTAGGAAAAAAAAAAGAAATAAGAACATAAAATCAAAATGTCGTATTAAAGTTCTAAAAATGATTTTTTTTATAAAGTTGAAGAAATATTTACCGAAATCGGAGAATTCTATTAGCAGTATGGCTAAAAATTGGACCATTAAACCAAGTGAAACATACCGTACACCGTCGCCCCTCCTTTAACGAATACCTAAGCACGTGGTTTGTCAAGGTTTCGATAAATGGTTAATATGATATGAAACAAATGCAATTTATTTGATTTGTTTCAGTAAAAGATCGAATAACTAAAGAAATATTCATTGGAATCGTACAAAAACTGGGACTTAACGTTCAAAACTATCAAATGTTTTCCACGGAAGAAGACCATTAAACAAATACAAATGTGGTGGTTCTTTTGTTGAACCTAATTGCGTCCCTCTTTTAACAATATTTTAAGCAGATTTCTTTCTATCATGTTCAAACCATGTTGGTTTTCCCGAGTAAGCAAGTGCCTTTATAAATATATTTTGGTTTTCTTGACCAACCTTCGATAAAGTTATTTAGTGTGTTAGATATGTTTGTAATGAATGATTTTATTTAACAAAATAAAATCATCCATAAGAAACATATCGTACATCATATAGCTTGTATGTTCTCACTGTTTTGAAATTAGTTCTACCAAAACCACATGTTAAAATAAGATTTTCCTCTTGCCGTTGCAGCTGAACTTTCACTTTTCGTAAATTTAATTGAATTGCATTGACGTGTGTGCTGTTTTAAAATGTTTACATAAATTAAAATGTTTTTGAATGATTCCGGACATAGAGTGAATTTCGGACTCCTTAAAACGGTTTAAACCGCTCCAAATGCGGTGACCAACGTATTCATGAGTGTGTGTTTGTTGTGTATTTGTTGTCTTCGATCTTTAACTGAAAAAAAAAAAAAAAAAATTTTTTTTTATAGAAATCCATAGTCTTATTTGTAAAGAACAATAATACGTTCACTGGAGCAAACGTGATGTCATTGAAACAACACAGATAAATACGACATCGAATTACTTTCATTGGAGTTATGTTGTAATAAACGTTTATTTCGTATTACTATTCGCTCTATATCTTGACTTAACTCTCTGCGAAATTTCTTAGCGGGATCACAAAATCACAGCTCCCGCTAAGAAAATTTGTAGCGAGTAAAGGCGAGATATAAAACAAATATTTATCCGAAATAAACCCTAATCACATTCTTGCTGGTATGGCAGGAAAGTGACCGGCATTCATAATTCACCAAAAGTTATAAAGGGAATAAAACGGCGAAAAACACCTATCTCGGCATGGAGCTCGCGATCTTTACTATCACGTGATTACCCCCTCTTAATATAGAAACTAATTTGAAATGTTTTTAAATAAACACAGCATACATTAAAATCACTTTTGATAAATTCTATACATTCCTTGTTTTCAATCACATTTGTTAAATTTATCAAATTCGTGGGTTTTAAGTATATGATTATGGTAAAACTTGCCACGAAAGGTTTGATTTTCACTTCTTTGTTGTAGCCGGTATTATGATGCCACCATACTAAGAAACTGTCGACGGTATCGAAAGCCAGTTTCAAGTGAATTTTCTGTGTCACTTTTACTTGACACAGTTACTTCTTGCTTAGTTGACGCAATCGGGCAAAGATGGTTGATGGTCGATAATAGTTAATGTGTCTTCGTATATGCATTGTATCGGCCGACCGGATGTTACTAAATTTGTACACATGTATGTGACTAATTGACAAAGGATTCACGGTGCCTGAATTGATGCCAAGCGTATTATATGATATGGTTTTGATTTTACAATTAGTTATCATACTGTTTCGTGTTATACTGGTCAGAACTACGCTTTACGTATTACTCATGACACATGAACATAATATGCCCCAACCATGGACAGAATAATGTAGTTGCATTAAGTGTTAACCACTGTTCGTGCTTCTGTAGGTCCGAGCAGGATCGCGACTAAATTATATTACATGCGACCAATTACAAATTTCGGGGTCATTGGAAAGTAACTTATAGTAATATCAGGGGTATGTTTTTCCTCCTTTAAGCTGATTTCCCCTATGTTATTTTGATAGAATCTGATAACATTTATATAATGGAGACGTTGGGAGAAGCCAGTAAGCGAGTGGGGGTTGGGTGTTGTCATTCTGTCACGTAATCGTTCATAGTTCATGGACGACACATAGTTACTAACAATGTTCATTACTCTTAAATTACCGGTGTGTAGCCTATCATTCGATATCTCGTCATGCGCGTATTGCCAAGATGACGAGATTTGCATTAACTACCATTTTCTCGTGTCACGCATGGGACAAGTCGATCCCTCTCTATTATGTTGGTTTCTCTGCATAATGTAGGATAAAATATTCAACAACACCACGTATCAGTTTTTAGTCCAATTTAATGTCTAACATACTTAATATTTTCGGTTATACAAATACAGTCTGATAGCTACATGATCGTATCTTTCTCGATCCGTACGCCTCCAAGTCTAAACGCTAACTGGTTGGATGT